>JASANG010002975.1:0-58546 GCA_030248215.1 Enoplolaimus lenunculus | reverse complement strand
TCTCCTTTGCCGGACACGGAAAATATTAACCATTGGACAGCCTATCTTAAAAGTATGATGACTCTTTTGGGTTAGATTAACTGAGAGAAAACTATAAGAAAACCTACTTTAGGGCTTCAGGATAGCTTGTATCGAACTAAAATAGGTGTCCTGCGCACGGGGTTCGAACCCCGACCATTGGGGTGTTAACCATACGACCTTGCCACTGTACTATCAGTACACAGTAAGATTTGTTGATATCATGTTATAAGTTATGCATCATTCAGGTTATACTGCGCTCGCCAATGTCAAAAAATGTCCCACCATTTTAATAGCTAGCTAATTTGCGAACACTCTCTAAAAATAGTGTCCAAACTATTAGCTAGCTATACGAATGACCTACAAAATAAAGCGACCTGGCAAAAATAGTGTTTTAAAAATATCACCCTTTTAAGATACAGTGGATATTGTACGGCCAATGGTTAGAAACGGAGAGTTTAAAATTTCTCATAATTTTTCAAATTTTGTCCCGGAAACTCAAATTTTGGCGGGAAAATTCAAATTTTTGCGGTAAAATTCAATTTTTGGCGCGAAAATTCAAATTTTTGGGGAAAAGTTAAATTTTGGTGGAAAATTCAAGTTTTGGCGGGAAAAGTTAAATATTGGCGGGAAAATTTAAATTTTGGCGTCAAATTCAAATTTTGGCGGGAAAAGTTAAATTTTAGTGGAAAATTCAAATTTTGGCATGAAAATTTAAATTTTGGCGGGAAAACTTAAATTTTGGCGCGAAATTCAAATTTTGGCGCGAAATTCAAATTTTGGTATGAAATTCAAATTTTGGCGGGAAAATTCAAATTTTGTTGGGAAAATTCAAATTTTGACGATAAAATTCAAATTTTGCCGGAAAACTTCAAAATTTAGCTTGAAAATTCACATTTTGCCGATAAAACTCAAATTTTTCCGAAAAATTTCAAAATTTGCTTGAAAATTCAAATTTAAGCATGACATTCAAATTTTTGGTAAATTGTATTATGGTGCAAGAAATAACACATTGTCAAAATACCCTGCCATTTTCCGAACATGTCCTAAGAATAGACTGGAAAGAAACGACATACTAGCTAAATAGTATGAAAATAATTACTTGGTGCAAGAAATAGCTGTAATTTTATTGCTACTTTATAATAACTGGATGGTGCATTAAGGTTATATTGTCAGGGACACGTCCTTTTATCATTACCCAGAATGCAACTTTGGTACGGAATTTAGGTAGATTTTGGTTCACTGCGATAAATTATCAACGGGACAATCAATCTCATGAAGTTCGGACCTTGATTGATTTTGGCTGCCGGAACAAGCGTCATTTGGTGTATGCTCTGGACTTTTGCGTGCTAATATTGTGTTCGGTTTTCCCTTTTTTATGGTCTCGCATGTTTAGTTTGGCATTATTTTGTAATGTTTTGTTTTTCGTAGTGATGCCGTGTTATCTTTTGTGTCAGGCTTCCCTTTTTGCATTACCTTCTTGCACAGGTACGGATCTTATACCATTGAGAATAGAATGAAAATTTCAGGTTACTGAATTACTTTCGGTACCCCGATTGTCTCTCCTTAACGTTTCGGACTAGAACGATATTGAGGCAACATGTTCTAACTTAACAAGTAGGAGCTATAGGGTTTGGATGTAAGGTTCTCCTCTCGATCTGTGCTAGTTGAGTTCACGGCGGATCAACCGTAATCATTTGTGCTTTGTTCTTGATTCTGTCGTTGTTATTCTATGCATTGTGGTATGTTTTTTGGTATCTCCTAGTACGTAACTATTGCACCCTGGTATGTTTTTTATATCTTCTGGCATGTAGTATTTTCATGTAATTTTTCATACGATTGCATCTGTTAATGTGTTGTTCTCTCTACTTTAATGTGGTGTTAGCTCATAATTATCTGACTAGAATATTGCGCTCCTGCCTGCGACTAGCCCCGAGATCATGACCGGTTTGACTAGCAATCTTAGAGACAAAATTCTCACCACCCTCATTGTTTGCACCGGAATCCGACTAGATAGTCGCTGTGTTGCGTTGTTACGCTCGTGCATCCGACTGGTAGTTAAACAATAGATACGCGCACTGAATAGTAGTAGAGCTTATCGCTAGAGGAGGCAAAAATTCTAAAACGTACATCGCAATTAAACGAAACGAGGACGGTATATTTCGGCCAAAATTTCTGGTTCAGAAAACCGCAGCTGTTGAAAATTGGTACCACAGTCCATCATAGTGCGCATTAAAAGAAACAGACAGAGCACGGTGGTTTTGTTCCGAAATTAACTGGCAGAATAATTTTATTTCGATGGCGCACGAGCTTTTTTACTTTTTGAGAAAACTTTTTGTGCATTTATTTTTTTTATCTACATGAACTTTCTGTAACTCTGCTGCGTAGTACGCCCGCGTCATTGGTTCTCCCAACATATCGTGAAGTCGGTAAGTTAAAGGATTGCCAAGTCGCCGTTGAACAGACTTCATACAGCTCATTAGTCCAGTTCTGTTCTGTTAACTTTTTAAAACTTGATTTTCCAAGCGATATTCTGACATAATCTCCTAAATCTAGAGTGAACCTTGGCTTAGTGGTAGATACTGATGCAACAATTGGAAGTTTGTAATTTTTCCAACTGCGATCAGCTTCTTCAGGGGTTACTCCAATGCTACGATGTACCGTATTGATGTACAATATAACCAACTTTTGCAATGCATCGATGTAACGCAAACTTTGCGTATAGTTCAAATATTTTAAAATCTTTCCTCTGAGGGTTCTAATAAATCGCTCTGCATAACTAGCTTTATACGCATTATTTGCCCAAAAGTGCTTAATTTTGCGTGATTTCAGGAATGATTCAAACGCTCCTTTAAATTCAGTTCCGTAGTCTGAACGAATACTCGAGGTTCCACTTTGCTGCGTTTCAGAATTGTCTCAAAAGCATCGGCAACAGTTTGCGGCAAATTTATTGTGCAACGGTTCTACATAAGCTTTCCTGCTGAAAATATCAACAACAATCAAGATGTACTGATAGTTGTTATTGTGACGCTTTACTTTTCTTACGAACATTAGATCTAAGTCCCATTGTTCGTTTGGTCGCTCGATTTTAATCTGTGTGGTTGCATGGCGGCGGCGTCTAGATTTGTGTAACTGGTGTACCAATTGCTTTGACAACCACTTTTGAACGTGCGCAAACTCTAACTTTGGCAGTAGTTTTTTAGCTATTAACCAAAGTTTATTTGCATTTGTAAAGGAAGCCGGAGAATTCGGTTTGTAATAGTATTCCGACAATGTTTTGTCAATTTTATTGAAAGAAGACATTATTATAGTATTTATGCCACAACAAACGACAGATTTTATATTATTTATTCTGTATCAAAATTTAGAATCCTCTAATTCACGCAATTTTGTAGCAAACTGTTCCCGCACTTTCATCAATGTCTCGCCGAGCATGTTCTTTCCCGGATACTGAAATAGTAACAATTTAGTTAGCTGCAACTGCTTGATATTAACCGTATGCACATTATTGCTTTATAACAACAAAAGCATGTGTAAAATAAACGCTTTAATTTAAAACATTATCTGTTAAATAAATTTTACATAACCTTACTTTTTTGGGTGATGCAGATTCGGGATCCATCGTATCCAATCCATTACCCAAGTAAGTCTCGATCGAAGTTGCGAAAACAAGAATCGCTTGCTCGGTTTCCAGCAGCGTTTTTCGCGTTTCCGGTTGTTGTTGAAACTTTGCTGCTAAAGCAATTTTTAAATGGCCTAGCATTTTTTGGTTCCAATTCGCTGGCAAATCGTTAACTGTCTGCATAATGTCAAAGCATTTTCGAGGCGAATACTTCTGCAGGATAACATTGTATAAGTCTGTTCTGTCATTCGCTAGAGCTTTCTGTGCTTCAAGATACTGCTGCACGCTTCGATATTTTACACCATTTATTTTCATCGGAGCCGCTCGAAAGTTTGACAAACAACTCCAGCCACTATTGAATAAAACCAACACAGTATTATCATCATCACTACTAATTACGTTGCGCTCCAGTGGTGCAGCTGGAGCTTTTACTCCTTTAGAATCCAGTTCCGCCATCATAATAAAGATTGCTGAGAAATGAAAAATTTCGGCAGATGCAGTTCCTTTTATACTTTCTAGGTCTGTGTTTTTATGCTAGAGCTTGCATTAATGACGTCACTGGGCAATAGTTAGAAATATCAGTTTAATCATTTACTATTTAAACAACGCTGAACATGACTTGAATTCAGTGGTCATTGTTTGCGAATCGTGGTTCAAACAAAACAAACTTTTGCATTTTTCGCAAAGAATATACTATTCAAGTATGCAAATGTTAGGGTTAAGTAAGTTTGCGCAATATTACAACATAATTTGTGCAACTTTTTGAAATGTACAACTTGGCATTGTTACAACTTTGACATGCTACCTTGTGCGATTTACGTTAGAAATGAGTTTTAAAATTGCAAAAGTTAGATTTGTGCAAACTTGTTGAACATTGCATGAGGAACAAACAATGCAGAAATTGTCATTTTTCAACTGTGACATACATCTTGTGCATTTATACAAGTTTTTGAAATGCACAAGCTGACATTGTTCCAACTGTGGCTTTTTTCCACTATGACTCATCACAAAGGAATTTGACATTTAAGTGAGCCAGAACCCCCATTTTTCTACTACTACTGTTCTCAAAAGTGTGGCACGAGAAGATCTGCTGACATTAGCTGTATTTGTTGCATAAACAACAATATGACCAATATTTTGCAGTTTACGATCTGTTGGCAAGAGTTAAAAAGCACACTGTAATACACTCGAAATGTTGCTGTGTCTTGCACCAATGAAACGCACGTAATACACATACATCCACAAATATTTATGCGTCAAAGATACAGAGCATTGGGTTGTAAGACACACTGAGTACAGCTGTGCAAATTGAAAAACACACGTCTCGTGACATAGTGCAGCTTACGTATTAATGAATCTCTGTACATTCTTTTCGAACTTTCAACAAAGATATGTATTGCAAATTATTGTCGAAGTTAGCATACCACAGACAAACAAGCTAAGGTATCAAATGTTCGGCCTACGGTGCAGCAAACAAACGCAAGTCGACCAGCTGAATCACACTATATGTCGCTTTTGATGACACTGTATTTGAACAACTGATGACAACCGCGGGCTGTTCAAGCAGTGGCAGCAAACGTAGAGCACCAACATCCAGAAATATTTAAGAATTCAAAAAAATTGCACGGAAATCAAACTCTGCACAAGCATCAGCTAACGAACAGTACATTGGAACAATCACAGTCGCTGAACAAATAGACATTTATGATACCGGCAGACTAAGTCATACAGCAAAAACACTAAAATTGGAAACATTAGCCCCGTGGAAGGAATTGCCGCATGTTGATGTCAGAATTAAAACATCCGAGAGCATTAATACGGTCAAAAAACGCAACGCTTCGATTCTCCAACCTTAAATGAACTCATGTTTTAAAGCTTTGATTTTTTACAAATCAAGTCATGCCATAAAACATTATGTTTTGCATCAGAAATAATGCGCTCCGTAGCACAAAGGTATATAAGTCACCAAAATTTGCAGTTTTATTCAGTTTTTCCGTTGTAGCGAAGCTTAAAATTCTCAGTTTTATTCTGTTTTGAAATCGCAATTGAATAATTAGCTTTTGTCTTGTACTAAACTACAATTTCTTAGCATAAATTTCGTATTTGTTTCAGCAAAGTGCACAGTTTGTTGCAACCATTTAGTTCAGCAAAAATTTTGTATTGGTTTTGCCAAAAAATTTACAGTTGGTTGCAACAGTTCAATTATTGCATAATGCTAAAACTATTACAATAGACTTTTAGCACAAAATATTAGTGTAGTGATTGTATGTTGCAGATTATAAAACATTTACGTACTTATATTGAAATAAACCAATATGAATGCTCAGCGACAATTAAACAATTTTCTTCACCAACATACCCGCCAGTCTCTTTCATTCATTTACGAGCGACTGTCGGAGAGTACTTCGGAAACACATCAATATAAGTTACAGCTCGGCAGCGCAGAATTTTACGGGGAATCCTGCAAGACAAGCAATGAAGCACGCACTTCTGCTACCAACGTTGCACTCTTAGAGCTGAAAGCACTTGGTGATTCGGAAACTCAATTTAGAGCTCGCTTAGGAGTTCCGCCTCGGCCTCATATTGAAGAGATTGATCAAGTTCGAGACTTTTTGCGTCAGCTAAGGCAACTCGCTAAGCAGCTGTCTGAATCAAAAAAGAAAAGCGCGATAAATGAAATTTATTTGATCTACATGCATTGCGACGCACTTGAAGCGTATCTATTGGAGTAAAACAGTGGCTTTTGATGCATTTATGCCTTGTTAACATGTTTGTTTAACTTGAACATTTATGAATTGTGAAAAATATTTTGTGAACAACAGGTTGTTCAATTTATTGGAATGTTGTTACGGAAACGCAATATTTTGTAAACAAAAATATAAAACAGTTTTCAATTAATTTAATACTATTGTTTCGTCCAAATTTCTTTTCCGCTGGATTTCATTGTGCCCATAAGCCAACGTTTGTATGCCATCCTTTAAAATGTATAGTTTGTCATCGCACGCGCTAAGGCTTACTTTTCTGCAATGGATAGTCCGTTAGTTTCGTCTTTGAATTTTGCCATTACTTTATTGTTGCTCACATTGTACAGCTCGTGATCAGGCGGATAGTTTTCTGCTTAAGCGTACCGTACAAATCTTCGGTTTTAATTGCATACGTAAGAGAATCTGTGTCAGTACCATATACACAATAATAGTACAAAATTTGTCAATATCATTAACGTCAAATTGCATTTTCAATGTCAGCTCGCAAAGCCCAACTTCCCAGCGGGGGCGGTCTAAATGCAACGGGGTTGCTTAACCGTTACAAAAATAATTGAGTGATTTTCTAGGGAACTGTTGCTGTAAAGCATTACTTACTAAGGTAAAATAAAAACTCTCGTTGTCGTAATGCTGCATTTTATTTCAATAGAAACATGAAGTTAAAACAGCAACACATTTAAAAGTAGCACATGTACAACAAGACAGTTTATATAGTTTTGATCACAATTCTCGCTACTTGGGTTTCGTTTCATCAGTAGTATTTTTACCAGTTGATGTGCTTTGTCGAGACACTGTCGAGCCATCCATCGTCAACATCGTTCACAAGTCCGCAATTTTTGGCTATCGTCTCCGTCATCACTCTCGGTAGCACCGTCGCGCCAAAGTTTTTTCAACCGTTTAATTGTAGCCAGCATTACTTGCGAACTAACGTTCATACAAGCTTTGTAGTGTAAGTTAATGAGAGCCTCTTGTAAGAACATATCAATCACATCAGTTTTATCCATTTGACAACCGTTCTGGTGCGCTGAACCATAACGACGCACCATTGGATTTTCACTGCTACGTCCCCAACAGTTTGCATACATGAGACCGTTGTATTTCGGTTAAAATATCTTGATTAGAAAACCGAAGTTGTTGAAAATCACTGTTAATGTTTGCAATAAAACAATCTATTGGCTGAACAAAGCGAAATGATCTGGTTCACTTTTTGCACTTGCTTTTATACTCCTTAGTTGTGCCATCAAAATGTTTTTTCGGAATTTTTTGCAGCTCAGTTGCAGAATAGAAACCAGTTATTGGTACCCCGGACATATCGTGCAGTTTATACGTGGGTGGACAACCCATGCGTCTTTGTACAATCTCATATAATTCGTTTGTCCGGTTTTGCTCAGTATACTTTTAAGAAATCCTAACCTGATCTCCCAAGTCAAAACTAAAATTACATTTATTTTTAAACAGTTTCTTTCTGTTGCAATTGTTCAAACCTTATCTGCTTGAAAGAGTTTCTTGTGAAATAACTCCGAGACTACGATGCACGGTATTGTTATAAGATGTTGCCAATTGTTGCAGAGCATCAATATAGCGCAAACTATGCGTATAGGAGCAATATTTTAAAATTTTCCCGCGCAATGTTCGAATAAAGCGTTTAGCATAATTTGATTATATTGTCAGGGACACATTCCGTTAGCCGCAACATTCCTAGTGGCCAGAAATGATCATAGAATTAAAGGAATTGGGTTCGAAGGGCCTGACGTACTTGGAGTGCTCATTGTTATTCTTATCCCCATTGCTGGTGTCTTGCTGCATTATGTCATACTATTATTGTCATTATTGCTGCTGTTATATCGGTGTTGCTTTTATGGGTGTCGCGTTTTTTTGTATGGTCGTGTCGCCCTCTTTTTATACATTGTTTTGTCAAAGCTATTTATGAGTATTTAAGCACTTTTAGTTTGGTTTTGTTTTATCTTGACCGCCCCGTGCAGCGCCTCTGTTTTAACAATCGCAGTCTCGCAATAATTGACGCCCGTCAGCGAAATTTAATGACCCCGGCAGTACGATATTTGAAATTTCGAGTGAGAGTTTTTTCTCTGTTATTCTCATGTCTCTAGCGCTCGCACGATGTAAAAAACTAAAACATCCTTAAACATATTTGAAATTAGGGAATGGACGACTTTTGAAGTTGTAATTTCGTATCCTTAATGACAAGTTTTTGGGGGTGTCAACACTTGAGGGAAGGGGTTCTGAGCTGATAAAAACGGGGTGACTGATTGCTTTTGGTTTTGAGAGAGGGGCGTTCGCCTATGTTTGACATGTTTGTACCGAGCGGGGCTGTGGTGTTTCCTAGTGAGCGACCGTGAGGCTTCAGTTTCTTGTGCACACCCAGGCTCATGTTTTGACGCTGTGCAGTTTTCCATCGATTTATGCGGGATTCACGTAACCATTTGTGCCTTTGGTACCTGTTTTTTCACCAACCCCTAGCAGGTGATAAATACAATCCATGCGTATAGCTAGCTAGCTTCTACTTATCCATATGGGTAAGTATCAGCTGTAGCTATGGATTGCTAACCGCTGTTTTGCTACCAATATGGGTTTCTTAGGTCTTTTGCACCAACACATATGGATAGCAAATTATTAGTTATTTTTTGTAAAAATATTAAACGATAAAAACGTAAAAGACAAATCTAGTGTTCTTCTTGCTGTTACAAGCAAATTTTAAGGATTAATACTGCTTTTGTATTATGTTAAGGTCCTGGTAAAATACGCCTGTTTTAGGGGATTTCGCAGGCATATTGTGCAGGTAAAGGCTGCCTATACTTTAAACATTCCGTATAAACAAATTATGGGATATTTCCGCGCTGCACTACATTGCATGCGCTCATAACGGACAAGCAAGTCTCACATGCTTGTGTGCCCCGATTTTCAACAAATTATATACAACTCGTTATCGATAAGCAGTCCTAACTTAAAACAACACCAGGAACCATTGGGACCTACTCGAGTGATTAATCCGATGATTATTTATGGAAATAAACCATCTACCAGAACTGAGGACCCACCCTACACAAAGTTTAAAAGCACAAATACTAGCTATCCAAACAAGCAAAATAACACGACAAAACAAACATTTTAAAAAATTTCTGTAGCCACGGTTAAAACGAAACCCATATGGGTATTTTGCGGACAAAACCGCAATCCATACGGGGTGTAATCAAAATTTTAGAGCTATCCATATGGGTAGCTCGACCGAAAGTACCACTAGCTATGTAGTACTAATACTTACCCATATGGGTATCGTGAAAATACTTGTCACCAAGTATGGGCAAGGTGAAAAAATAGGTACCAAATGCACAAGTAGTAACGTGAACCCCGCATTATACTGTGCACATGTCTGATCGTATACCGAACCTTGTAATCTCGCTCAGCGCTTTGTCTTGTCTGTCTTTGCGCTGCGCAGTAAGACCTACGACTTTGTTATCCGCCGCAGCAATTAATGTACGTTATAACTGCCGATTGATATATAGCTCCCGTTGCGAAGATATTGTTTGTAGATTTTGAAATTGAACAAGGAGGTTTTGAATTTTCGTTGATAGTTTCAACTGTTTCGGGGTAGGTGCGGGGGAGTACGCGGTGCAGGTAAGGGAGCTTATACTAACTGCTAGAATAGAACTCGCTGCACTGGGCACCAAAATACCCTGACCTTAGGTCTGGAACCGTTCATTCGGAAGATATGACTACTTAAGGCTTCTGAAAACCACATGTAGAATTTTACGGATCTAAGGGTGGAAAAATGCAAAAACAGGAATTTCGTAATCGGAGATTGAGATCCATATCGTGCGACGCAGCTCATCGAGCTGAGCAATAAAACCACCCTGACTTGGGGTCTCCGATCTCTCGTTCAAAAGTTATGGGCTTTTAAACTTTCAGCATTTTATATGTGCAGTTACGGATTCAAGGGTCGAAAAATGCAAAAATGCGAATTTCAGAATCCGCAGTTAAAACCCCTACCAATCGATAGAGCTCGCCGATCTGAGTAGGAAAAATACCCTGACTAGGGGTCGGAAGTCATTCGTTCAAGAGTTGATGGTGTTCATAGTTTCCGAAATTTAGTGTGTAAAATTTACGGATCCGAGGTTGAAAAATGCAAAAATGCAAATTTTGGAATTAAGTATCAAGATTGGTATCAATCGACGCAGCTTTTTGCGTTGAACATGAAAAATACCCTGACTCGGGGTCTGGGACGAATCGTTAAGAAGTTACTAGCACTTGAAGTTTTCGAAATTTTATGTGTAACACGTTACGCATCCCTGGTCCAAAAATGCAAAATCACGTTTTCCGGAATCTAGGGTTGGGACTGGTCCTATCGGGTTCGGCGCACCGCAATGAGCAATAAAACCACCCTGACCGCTGTTCGGAAACCGATGCTTGAAGAGTTATGGCTAGCCCAAGGCCCGTATTTTGCGGACTCTCCGAGTTGATTAAGAGTGTCTTGAGTGCGAGTGTTCCTTGAGTTAGGCTGAAGCCATGGTGTAAGCATTTCGGGGATGGCACAGAAATTTTTCTTGAGACTGTCTCGGCACTTTACCAGGAATTATGAGTGTACGGATTTGTGACGTTTAAATGTGTACGCCTTGTATCCGTTTGCCTTATCGTTTGTGCTTTCGTGTTCATATTATCGTTTTGTTGGCCAGGTTGGGTAGGAAGCCCTAGTGAATTTTGAACTTGTGACACTTTAGTACAGTCTACGTACATTAGCTGGTTTGGCAAAAGAAATTCTAGGGTTGTAGGCACACGCTAACCGCTAGAGTAGCAGTGGCGAATTTCAGTTGACCGAATAATCTAGCCGCTTATGACATGGATTCCGCTCTCTAGCTTTTACTGGATTTTGGCACATCTCATCTGGTTTTTGTGTTTTCTATTTTTGTCGTGCCTTTAATTCTTACACTCTGTTTTGTACTGCATCTTGGTGCCTTAACTATTGACAGTGAGATAGGCCCTGTACGCGGGAATGGACAACCTAAGTGAAAAGCCACGCGCGCGTACCGGTACCTTGAGGGAGTTGTCCAACCCAGTCAGCCCGGCCCACAACGTTGGAGATTACTACCTGCCCCTCGGCCACACCGCTTAAACCTAATTTTATCGTCCCACCCCTTGGCTAAAAATGTTAGAATTACGTGCAAACCCTTGCAGCCAATCAGAGGCCGCCTAACAAAGTTGTTTATGTTTTCTCATTGGCTCCCGCAACCTAAGTTTTGTCAGCCAATCACGTGGCTTCGCTGCGTCTGCTTTGAGTGGAATTTCATTGGCTCTTTGCAGTCGTACTATTTTTAACCAATCACAAAGCTCAAACCGCGTCTGCTTTGCTCGGATTTTCATTGGCTGTGCGCTGGGTGAGAGAGGTATATAAACGCGGTGCACGGCTGCAGGTTTCAGTTTCTGTTTCGATTCTCTTCGGTTTTCCGTCGCGAGCGCGAGCCGCGACACAGCAAACCGAGTTTTCGGTGCACTGTATGGCGACACGGTGCACTCGAAATTCTCGGGGCGCTGACTAAGACGGGGGGGATGCTGCGCGTTGCGCGCAGGGGTGAGTAAGTAAGTAAGAGGGGGCCACACTAGGATTTTCTCGGCATCACAAAGGGGGTGTGACTTGAAATTTTACCTTAAACTTTGCTTGGCGTTGGCGACAACGCAGGTACAAATTTTTCTGCCAATCTCGCGAAGGGGTACAAATTATGTGAGACGCATTAGGCGTGTGATCAGAGCAAAAATTTGAGGCCTGAATTTTAGTGAATAGTCACTGGCCAGGACAAAATCTATCTAGTAATACTCAGAGTATTGAGTGTCAACGGCAGCAGGGAGGCCAAGTCAGCCCGATGCTAAGCATTAGGGAATTGTCAAACAAAAGAGCTAAGGCCCTGCCTGTCAAGTACAAAACATTCGTATGCCCCGTGAATTCAGACGATTCTAGTCAGGCCCTAGGAACTCAGCTGTAAGGCATACCACCGCCGTTGACTATCAAACTGCTGAATATGCAGCCGTGAGAGACCTAGGCTTAGGTGTGTACAGGATACATAATTGTAAGAAACAGGCGCGGTTCATCACCCCTACTCGCGAAAATCACCTTCAACTTTGTGGCTGACCAGAGAATTCGTTAACTCATTTGACCACCTGCAACTCATGTGGTACGCACGCATGTCTTTTCAGATATGTATTTAGAAGCCATGGGTATGCTCATTCAACTGGGTGCCCTCCACGCAGCAGCTCCGCCACGCGAATTATGCTTAGCCCTTCCTTCTCCACTTCAACCGATAATGTTCTAAGCAGCTTGGCGCAGGAAAATCCTTTGCATGAGCATGCCCAGGGAGAACAATACGCAACTCTTTCACAGCAACCAGTCAACATTAGGTCATGATAAGACTATCTCAGCGTACAGGGATCTAAAGGTGCGTAAGAGATCGAATTTCAAATTCACTTTCAGTCAGTAATTTCAAATAACTTTCAGATAATTTTATTGTACACGGCGCTCTGCGTGCAAAATAATTATAGGCAGCCGAGCAGGAAACTGATTAGTCCCAGTTTCGTTGCATAGAGGTAATTACATAAAATAAAATGAGCAGATTCAATAAACCAAAACTTTAGGTTGTGTTCCTTGTTGAAACTGAGCAGTCAAGAAAATTCCTGGCCTAGAGCCATGGCTGAAATTTTAGGGAATAAAACAGTACTGGTGCGAACCAGACTACAAATTTTGGAGCAAAAACCTAGGGGCATGGATCGATTCGTCCTCTAGCACGATAGACCAGTAACCTAGGTATTCAATTCCTACAAATTGCAACGGGTCTTTCAGTGAAATCAATGAATCTTAGGATGTGACCCAGTGCTCACTGGAGCTCAGGCCCAGAGAACCCTAAGCTCAACCATGGAAATTAGCGGCAACCACAACATTCAAAATTATAACCATATGTTGGGGGTGCGACTTAACCATGCACGCGAGTGTTCGTGAGAGCATGGGCGTATGGCGACGTTGGAATTTTGTGATTCTCAAAACCCGACGTCACGCTGGGGGACCATCATCCGCTAGACACGTTGGCTTACTAGGTAGACCCATGGCCATGAACACCCGTGAGGGATACCACCCGGATTCGTCCGCAGAGGTACCCGTTGGTCGCAACCGTAACAATATGCGCTGTTAGCCCAGAAATGTGAATGCTCCCCTGAATTCTGTACCGTAATCTGACCGCACAATTTCTGGTGCGGATTGAGAACGTTTTAAAATGGCAGAAAATGCATTTCTTACAGTTTGGGAAAACTTATTACGAATCGGTTCCACGAAAGCTTTCCTGCTGAAAATATCAATTGTAATTAAAATGCACTGGTAGTTATTGCTATAACGCTTTGCTTTGCGAAAAAACATAAAATCAACGTCCCATTGCTCATTGGGCCGACTGACTCTAACTTGGGCAGTTTTGTGACGTTGACGACGAGTTTTTTGCAGCTGATGTATAAGTTGCTCCGATAACCGCTGTTGGACATGGGAAATTTTAATTTGTGGTACTTGTTTCTTAGCTGCTAGCCACAGTTTTGGAAATCTGTAAACGAAGCTGGTGAGCTTGGATTGTAATAAAGGGTTGACAACGCAGTAGATATTTTATTTAGACTTTTTATAGTAACTACAACTATGCAAAGAAAATTATTGCTTTATATTTATTTTTACACATTCTTTGTATCTGACTTATCAAATGCTCTTGCTGTAGCTTGAAGTGGCGCCTCTCTGTTTGTTTCATCACAAAGTTTTTGTCGCCAGTTTCGCACGCACCTCCATCAGAATCAGTCCAAGCATATTTCGACCAGGATACTAAAACAAGACAAATCTCAATGTACAAATTTAGATGTTGAGCTAATTATACACGTAAATATCTGGCAACAACACAGCATGCGTTTTAGATTTTTCATCAGTTTTGAAATTCCTAGTTTTACACTTACTTTCTTCGGAGACGCTGACTTTGGATCCATCATATCCAAATCGTTGCCAAGGTAGCTGTCAAACGAAGTTGCAAACACCAAAGTTGTTTTTTTTGGTGTTTCGCAAAGATTTTTTCATCTCAGGGCTGAAACATTGCTAGAACAGCAACCTTTAAGTGGCCGAGCATTTTCTTGTTGCACGCCTCGGGGATGTCTTTCACGGTTTGCATTATGTCAAAGCATTTGCGTGGTGAAAAAGTTTGCAGATTTACGTTGTATAAATCCGGTCTTTCGATAAACAACGCTTTCTGTGCCTCGATATACTGTTGCACACTGCAGTACTTAATCCCGTTTATTCTCATTGGAGCATCGCGAAAGTTAGAAAGGCAACTCCAACCACTATTAAACAACACCAACACAGTTTTATTGTCATCTCCACTTAGATTGTATCTTTCAAGTGGTACCGTTAGTGCTTTTATGTTCTGAATCTCTGAATCCATGGTTGCTCAAAGTTTAAAATTTGCTAATGACTGATGAAACCACATTAAGCAGCTCATTTTATACCTATGACAAACGACGATGATTCATTGTAAATATCTGTTATGTCACGGTTCATGTTTGGCAATAGTTACAAGTGTTGGCAACAGTTACAAGTGTTGGCAACAGTTACAAGTGTTGGCAACAGATACAAGTGTTGGAAACAGTTACAAGTGTTGGCAACAGTACAAGTGTTTCGTTCCAACTGTTCCATTTTGGGCCAGAACCCCATTTTTATACTACTTCCTCGCTTTCAAAGGATAGTGGTGTCCCAGCCGCTTGTTTTTGGACTCATAACAATAGGTCCACTCCGTTACTTTGCGGTTATACGGTCTGTGATTTATGTTGGAATCAGTCGTGTCTGTTATGGCAATGTAAAACTGCTCTGAAATCAGCGGTTCCAAGTAATTGCTGAACAGGAGCGCAATTATTGAGTTGTGATTTATGCGCGCTCAAATTTTATTTTTATAACCAAATTTTTGTCAGTCTGGTGTTTTATTGCAGCACAATGTGTTGTTTCAATGTTTTTTATTATATCTTACTTTTCCGTGAAAAGAAGACATATTTCCAAACATTTCAACGAAAAAAGTGTAATGGGCCATCCACGTTATACTGTCTACCCTACTGAAAAAAATTGTCCCCACGTACGAGCCCCTAAGTCTGTAATTTTATTGTTTCCAAATTACATGTCCAAATGTCACTCATGTCCTGTGTAGACCCTGCTGACAACTCGCAATTGTCAATACGTTATTTAAAGGACAACTGTTTTGTCCAGAGTCTGTCAGAAGGGACTCAGCATATTTCGTAACACAAAGTTTGTCGGAAGGAACTTTGCTTTGCAATTATACAGAGTCTGTTCGAAGGAACTCCTATTGTCATTCACTGTGTCCAGACAGTGTCTACATTGTCTTTAGTCCCTTCGAAGGACCTGCTTTCAAAACCCACTATCTAGTTACACGTTCTGTGAAGTCCTTATAGCTGAAGGACATTGTCGTTTTGTCCCGCCCTTAAAACCAGGTGTGTGGACAATTTTTTACAGTAGCTTAGACAGTATTACGTGGATGACTCATAAACCGAAGCCATATCCAGCCTATCTGTTTTGAAAAAAACGATTTCATAGCAAAAAATTTCATTTTTCAGCTTCCGATCATAAGCTCGTTGTTTTGCAATAAACCATTTATAATTTTTAATTGTTATTTTCTGACGGGCACAAATAACCGCTACACATGTTGTAAGAACAGAATCCCAAAAATACATTTTTTCTGGTGCACTGGGGTATATTCTAACTAATTTTACTGCGTCACACAAGCAACTGGGTTTCGCAATAAAATTTATGCTGCAAGTGTTGGGAGAACAATAACATAAAATTCTGCTGTTGTGGCACACTTGTAAACCATCCAAGTCAGCCACCTAATAGTGCTTCAACAATAGCTGCATACAGACTAATAATGCTATTGTTTGATATGGACTATAATTGCTGACACATGATTATGTGCGTGTGCTTACACAAGTAGTGTTTGATTTCTGTAGTAATTATATTTCTTTCCATGACATGTAAGATAACCAATTGGTAGCAGTAGAAAAACTAGGTTTTAATATAACTCATTTACCGTTGCTCCGTGTCGCGTGAAATTCGAATTTGTTCTTGTATCTTTAAACCATAAAAAGCGGCAAAATGTTTTAGCTATATTTACAGTTTTTACAATTTAATTAACTAAAACAGTAATAATGGCACGAACAAAACAAACTACTACGGATCGGTGCACTTTGCATTTCGCAACATTAATTAAACTGGAACTGGATATCAGGGTACAACCGGCTCCGGCAGAAAATTAGCCTCCGGCTCCGGCTTTGGCTCCAGTAGAATTTTTGCAGGAGGTTCCGGCAATTTCGGTAGTAAAATTTTGCATAATTTTGCAAAATTTACCTGTTTAGCGCGTTTCGTTTTACATCTGTCGCAGTTTTCAGGATAGAATTTTAAAATTTCGCAGAAAATTAGCGTATACAAACAAACAACTCAAAAACGTATTGCAGATATTGGTTAAAACTAACTAATTAACCATGATTTTTACCACCAAATTTCGCTTCACCGCTGGCTCCGGCTCCGGCAAGTTTCGTTGACCTTCGCCTCCGGCTCCAGCTCCGGTAGTTTTCACCCCGGATGCACCCTGATGGAATTTAAAATTGCATATTGGCTTTTATGGAGCACATTCTGTTTACTGCGCTTACATTCCAATTAACATATGGAGCACGACTTCACATTCACAGCGAAAATTGTTATATGCTGCAGCAATTACATGGTTTACTGCTAAAACTTTTAATTGTGCATACGAAGTTTCAAGCATGCTGGTGAAACGTGGCATGAAAACGCGTTTTGATCAATGTGTTACGTAGTTGGATGGCATAATACTGCGTTACCTTCAAACTTATAACTTTGAACACCTCCAACGTCTCCAAGCAGGATTTCCTGTTACAATTAATGCACCATCCACGTTATACTGTGCTCGCCAATGTCAAAAATGTCCCACCATTTTAATAGTGCAAAACATTAGCTAGCTATACAAATGACCTACAAAATAAAGCGACCGGGCAAAAATAATGTCTAAAAAGCATCACCCTTTTAAAATACAGTGCAAATTGTACGATCAATGGTTAGAATTTGCAGAGTTTAAAATTTTTGATAATTTTTCAAATTTTGGCCCGGAAATTTGAATTTTGCCGGGAAATCCAAATTTCGTCCGGAAAGAAATAAATTTTGGCGGGAAAACTTAAATTTTGGCAGTAAAACTTAGATTTTGGTGGGTAATCCAAGTTTTGGCGATAAAACTTAAGTTTTGGCGGGAAATTCTAATCTTGGCTTGAAAATTTAAATTTTGGTACGAATTCCAATTTTAGCGGAAAATTCAAATTTTGGAGGGAAAATTCATATTTTGGCTGGAAAATTAAAATTTTTGCGCGAAATAACCGCTATTCAGATCACAACATTTTATGTTGACGTCGAATCAACTTGGACAAAACGTGTTCCAAGCTGCCCCAGTCATAACGTGAATCCCGCATAAATTTCCTGTCATTTTTCAAACATGTGATAAGAATAGACAGTAAAAAAACAACATACTAGCTAAATAGTGTGAAAATAATTACTTGATGCAATAAATAGCTGTAATTTTATTGCTACTTTCTCATAATAATATGGACATTTGTTGACATTGTCCAGCCCAGTATAACCTAGATGGTGCATAAGGAGGTGAAAGCCGATGGGGCTGCACAGTTCACCAAACAAGTAGGAAACGTTGCTTGCTGTTACAATTGGGAAATCCAAAATCCCAGCACACGTTCCGAGAACCCTGGCATATTAAGCTCATGGGCCTTTTTGAAACACATTCAACACCCGCGAACTTTTCAAGAACACAACATAAAGGTATATTATGTTTCTCGCAATGTTTGTAACCGAACTGTTTGTATTGTGTTTACTATGCCATACGACAACATTTTTTGCATCTGGCAGAAAATGATTTTAAATTCTTTCATACATTTACTTAAAATGCGCAAAAAATTAGTGTACGTGGCAGCTAATGAAATTAAATCTCTTATACAAAATCGCTAGACATGAGATATATGACAAAAATTTTGAGTAACACTTTAATGCACTCTGTTCAGCTGCCACTCCTATCAGTGTTGTCGCTAAACGTATTCAAGTAGACTGCGAACGACACCGTGCTATGTTTGATGAAAGAATATACGCATTACCATCGCTTAAAAACATGAACCACACTAAAACAAATCGAAGCTAATTGCAGCACGGTAAAAGAGCATTTAGCGGTTACGTCTCAAGATCTTTTAAGGATTTATTGTACAAGTTGCCACGTTCTTCGATTTGCCGGCGCTTACAAATGTTAAATACGCTGACTTATCTGCGAGCATTTGAAGTACTGAGCAGCAGCATTTTTTGTGCATGAGTGTTTCTCAATCTCTAACTAAGATTTTGCAAAAAGACGCGGTTTGCGCACGTTATCGTTGAAAACATGATAAATAATGAGAATTCTGTCGTTGCTGTTCATTTAATGCTTCGCGTTTTAGCGCAATATCTACTCGGGACGTTGAATATGCAATCCAAATCAGTGGTAACGTGAGACTGACATTGTGTTAGTGACACGTAATGCGCAGGCTCTACACATGCAATACCCCTACCGTTATAAATAGACAGTATATGTCCGTTTTCATAAAGTTCAAAAGAAGCAATTTTTGTAGCATTAAGGGTTATCGACGTAATACTACGCGCTCTACAGTAAAAAAGTGAATTGTCCAAATCTGGGTAACGATTTATGTCATTATAAGAACCCTGTTTCAAAAGTGAAGTGCATTTGCTGAAAACGTTCATAAAAAATTTCAAAATTTTCCACACAAACCCCGCTGCAATGAGAGTCTTCGTTTTGACAGTAGTTGCTACCTAGGGACTCTGTTTTGTACCAACTTTTTGTTTCTGGGCACGAGTCTTATGCGGGATTCCCCATATAACTGGGGTAGGCGGGTCACGATTTGTCCCCGCGATATCTTCTACGCAACGCATTATAACGTGTGAGAGACTATTTCAAGTTTAAAGTGTTGTTTTGAACCCCAGTCCATTGAAGACACCGGATAGTTATTTATATCCGCATAGACATTATAACGTGGAGTATTCATAAATCGCGCAGAGCCTTTGGTACATTATTTGGGTTGACAACGCAACAATATATGCTCTACAAAATGAACAAACGTTATCAAAAATTCTATGAGGTTAAAGCAAAAAAAAAAACAAAAATATCACAAATTACGATTAGTTCATATTAAATAGGCAGTAATATGTTTGGATATGCGTCAGTTTAACAATCAAAATGTGAACTATGCTAAACACGATGATGCTAAAACCGCCTCTAGTGAAAATGGATCATAGTAGTGGTCATTCTTCTAGTTTGGCAAGCGCTTTTGACAAGTTTTTCTTTACGTGAAATTTGAAATGAGTAATTTATATTGAATTCACCACGCAACGATAACTGACCTTCCAAGACAAGTTTTGCTGGCATGTGGAGGTAAATGATAAAATGTTAATGGTGATAATGCCTTTATCTGATTCCACAGTCCGATGCGAACCTCCGAATTTTGTAACGAATAAGTTGTCCTAAATATGCAACATATAATATTTAGAACGTATATTGTGCTACGCACACTGCACAGTTTATACATAATGTCTCTTACGCTCTATAACGCGTGCGATTTGCACAAGCAATATCCCTACCGTTTTACACAAACAGCATAAATATCCATAGTGTTTACAAAAAGTAGTCAAACCACTTGCAACAGAAATTGTTGTAACGAACAAAATCCGTCATTTTCGAATGCTATGTGAACCTGAAAATTCATATTTTGTTGGGAAATACAAATTTTGGCCCTGTAAATAGTACGTGATTTCGGATGCCTAGAGAAACCACCAACACCGCATTTAGGTTCGCCTTCTAACGACGCTATAATGCTCTGGTTCAGCAATGCAGTCTTTATTCCCTTTTATTCTCCCCAACACCGTATTCAAGCTATACAAGTAAGACACAAATATGGCACTACACAAGTAAATTCCTTATCCTGCCGAACATATTCAACCGATTGTGCCTCTGTTCGCTTTCGTCGGACACTCCCTTGCTATATGGCCTGTCCTTCGCAGAAGAAACACGACCCCTTTTCTCGCAACTGTCTCACCCTTTCCGAGTTCTGTGGCTGCTGATCCTGCACGGGCCTTTGTCCCTGCCCAGCCACTTCCTCATTTCCTTGCTCCTGATTATTCGTCCTCGGTCAAGCCCCCATCTGTCTCCGGTTATTTCCCGAGCTCTACGACTATTTCTGTTGGCTATCACTTGCCCCAACAACCAGTTAACGAACTCCTCAGCTTCACTCAAGCCTTGTTCAGCCTGGGTACCTGTTACCTTCCCCACGCTGGGCAACACTTGTTCCAACTGGGGCAAGTGCTCCCCTTTTGTTACCTTGGGTCATACTCCCGTACTGTGCCACCTGGCAAGCCCGCCATGATTGTACTCTCCTTCTGTTTACCATGACCAATGAACGATTATAGTCTAGGGTAATCCCGAAATTGTTGAACATGTCATCCCCGAATATCAGTGCCGTCTGAATTTCTGGTTCGATGTGAATGTGAGCTATCTTTGTCGTGCCTCCCATGGTCACCAAGTACTTCACACACCCTATTGTCTGCTGCACTATCTGGTTATTATACGTCCTGCATGAAATCTGTATTGATTCATCCTGGGGTAGATCCGAAAAATATTTCTTGTACGCCGATATGTGCATTAACGACACATCCGCGCCCGAATCTAACATCCCGGTAATCTGATAGCTCCTTATGCTCATTTCGATATACAATCCAGTAGCCTTTGTCGCAGTTGCTTCTTTCACAAAAATCACACCAGGATTCTGTACCTCCGTCAATGAAGGTGATGGTTCCTCGCGCATCCTTCTAATGCGTATATTCAGTGCTCCGTGTTCCTGAGCTGCAAGCACCTCACCCAATATGACTGTAACTCTTCAGCGTATTCGCTCACGTCACCTTTTTGGCGAATCCTCTGGAATGCTGCTATGCAATTCACCAAAATTTGAGCCAACTTTTTCGATTTCTTGCAGCGTAGCCCCAAGTCTTCAATAGTATGGCTGCTCCCTGGGTTCCTTGATGCTAACCGATTGTTTTTGCTAGCCGCAATACAGCGCCAAGCCCACAAATTTGTTTTACTTTCATCAAATCCCTGTCACTGGTTCCTTATTAGTTAGCTACTCGTGAAAACTACCTGATTGAGCACCCTGAACCAGTCTAAGTTCTGATTTACCAAAAAGTTTTAATTGCCAGTTACTCAATTGAGTTCCAGGCACCTGATACAGTCCTTTGCCGTCCAATTCGACACTTTCCGCCTTTTATTTTTTACAAATTCCCGTAAAAAATTGCATCAACACCGTTTTTTCAAAGTTTTTCGCCCTGTACTTTTGGTACAGCATGCCTCTTGTTCCCAAATTTGACAGAGATACTTAAGAACGTTACAGTTCCTAAGTCTATCAATGTCGCCCGTCTCCGCTCCTTTTTCCTTGCATTCACAATTTCCTTTAAGAGGTCACTGGCACCGAACCCCGCTGGGACCTGTACAATTTCCTGAATTATTGTGGCCTAAGCCCCAAGTCCACAATTCGTTTTACTAAACCTTTTAGTCCGGTTAAGCCTGTGTTGTTTGTTACCCGTTTCAAGTACCAGACACCTGTGCCAGTCCCCAATTCTATACCGGTATATTTGACAGCTATCAGTCAACTACAATCGGCAAACCCCAGGAAACTCTAAATACAACCCAAGAAATCCGTTTAACATAGCCCCAGTTATCCCATAAACCCTGGTACTGCCGTAGGCTTTGCGCTTTGCGCTCCGATTACTACAACTCCTGAATGCCGGTGCACCGTAGGCTCCCATCGAGCTTTGAATCCTATCCGCCTAAGTCACGCGGTATCGTTATGCAAATCAACTCCTTCAACCACACGAATAAACTAAACTTATAAATCGTCAAGAAAATCACAAGTAAAAAACAGCCGCCTTCCGTAAAGTAAAAATACTATAATGATTATAGAGGCTTGCTACCCCGGCCCCCGTGTCGAGTTGATTTGCATATATTTGAAAGTTCCGGGCGTCTCAGACACCTTAGGGACACCTATATTCGCCATCGCTATAAATAAAACACAACAACGTGCAAAATGTGCCGCAAACCCCTAGCTATGCTATTTAGCGCAATAAGCTAACAAAAATATATTTAATTTGGATTTAGATTTTTTAGTTTTTACTTTGAAATATATTTGAGAGTGACACACCCACCTACAACCCCGCTTCGGCACAGATGCCGACTCCGGCAGCGAACCAAATTTTATGGCCCTATTTACTGCCTTTTTTGCCGCCGCTAAAAAGCGTAAATAACAAAAGATACGCGTATTTACACAAATAACAATAACAACAAAAACAACTTTTTATTTCCTTTTTGTTTCTTTTATTTACAACTATACAAGTAATGCAGGGTTCAAGTTATAACTGGGGCAGCTTGGAACAAGTTTTGTCCCTATTAGACTATTGGGTAACATTTTGTCTGCTTATAAACCCCATACCGTATTCAAAAATTCGTATTTGTCTGCTATTATCATGTGTGGATCACCTTTTGTTCTTCAATATCATATGATATTCGAGGTATTATGTGCGAAGATCATGACATATTTTCAAATGTCTGCATACTTGAGGTAACATACCCAAATTGTCCTGTTGATTATCATATGATACTATAAAATTTGAATTTTTGAATTAAGAAGCTGTGGTTCTAACCAATTTTGTGTCGGGAACGATTTGCAGGCATGTATTTGATATTTTTAGCACATTTGTGCCGCTGCCGTCCAACTTTTTATTCTATTATTAGTGCCCAAATGTTACACTGTACCGCTGAATATCATATGATATTCGTTGAAATTTTGGAATATCATATGATATTCGCATAAATGTCCTACAGTATCACATGAAATACCGTCCCTTGTACACATCGATCAATTGAGAGCGGTGGTTTGTAAGCTAATGTCATATGACATTCGAGTTTTGTCTGTCGACCCGATATAAGAGCCCAAATTTTAACGTTGATGTTGAATCAACATGGGACAAACCGTGTCCCGCCTGCCCGGTTATAATGGGTCATCCACGTTAAAATGCACGCGCCGATGTAATAAATGTTCCACCCACCCCATTAGGAACAGCATCAAAGTACACATACCAGCTGGAGGCAAGGTACAGTTTCATAGCTGTACTAACATAGTGCTAGTTGTCTGGAGTCTGTCGGAAGGGACTCTGGCAAATACATGTTGTCTGCAGGGTTTCAGGACAATACGTTAGCACACGCGCACACATTTAAAAAGACACGCTGTACACACATATTCACACGCATCATTCAACGCAAAAAATCGAGTCCATTCTGAGGGACTATGGACAATAACAGTTCCCGATAATGATGTCAGGACAAGTATATATTTAGGCCTAGAGCATATTCTTTGTCTAAAGGTTCAGACAATGACATATTGACATCTCAGACAGTGTATGAAGAGAGTGGGTAGGGACAACGTGGGCACCCAAAAGGGAGGGACATTTTTTTACAAATGTGCGTGCATTTTAACGTGGATGACCCATAACGTGATCCCCGCATAACACATCGACCCAATGCGGGGTTCACGTTATAACTGGGGCAAACGGGACACGGTTTGTCCCATGTTGATTCGACGTCAACGTTAAAATTCGGGCTCTTATATTGGGTCAACAGACAAAACTCGAATGTCATATGACATTAGCTTAAAAACCACCGCTCTCAAATGATCAATGTGTACAAGAGACGGTATGTCACGTGACACTGTGGGACATTTATGTGAATATATATGATATTCCAAAATTTCAACGAATATCAAATGATATTCAGCGGGACAGCGTAACCTTTAGGTACTAATAAATGAACGAAAAGTTGGCCGGCAGGGGCACAAATGTGCTTTAACTACCAAATACATGCCATTATAATATCATATGATATTCAACAGGACAATTTGTGTCTGTTACCTCAAGTATGCAGATATTTGAAAATATATCATATGATATTCGCAGACAATAGCTTGAATATCATATATTGAAGACCAAAGGTGACCTACACAAGACAATAGCAGACAAATACGAATTTTTGAATACGCTATGGGATCTATAAGCAGACAAACTATTACCCAATAGTCTAATAGGCACAAAACTTGTCCCCACGAAGCGTACCAGTACCCCAGCACCATGAACAACAATAACCGACCAAATTCTTCTCCAAATCTAAGCGGACATTGACCCTGAACCCGCTAAAGTCCTTTAAGAACGCCACCTCCTCATCGACGTCAGAATCTGAGAGTAATACGCATTCATTTTTTGCGAATACAACTCCAGTTCTTGAACCCGCGGTTGCGTCGCCGGATATTGCTGCTGCCGTCCCGCCTGTCGAATTTTTTGAATTCGTTGCCGAACCGACTGCACTTGACGTCGATAGTAAAATCGTCGACCATCACAATTTGCAGTTGATCCACGTAGCCTCCAACCCTCACCGGATACCGCTCATAAGACAATTACCAGATTTGAGGCCCTACCGCTCCTGCTACCGCGGGTGGACTTGCGCCCACCCCATGCACTCCCAATGCCTGGCTATACTGCCTTGCTGCAGTTTCTGCAAGCACGGCCGCCGAATCATACATCGGGTTCCCTTGCCTCGGACCTATCCTCTTCGTCACCGGTGCTGGCGGCTTTTCGCTCTCCTTCTCTATCCCCGGAACTGTTGGTGGTTCCGCCAGAAGCTGCAACTGTTCCCAAAACTGCTGATCTCTCTTTTCTTGCTCCTGTATCCTCGGGGACCGACGAGGAGACATCAACTTCTCTCCCGCGCATACACTAGACTGTGGCGTCTCCGTTCCCAATTCCACGCCGTTGCTTTTCTGTTTCTTACGCCTTTGCCTTTCCCTGTCATCTTTCATTCCTCTGGCCCCTTCTTAGGCGTCACTTCCTGAATATCATTATGCGGTACCGACTCAATCTCCTCTTCACCCACTTAAACCGTTACCATCTGCCTTTCCGCGTAATCCCAAATCTGGCTGCAACGTGGCCCCATTCCCTTGGAAATAATCCGCGTGCGTCCTGATTTGATACCCTCCACCGCCATATCCGGGAACACTATGATGCTTCTTTCTATTTTAAGCGCCCTCCATGCCGGTTCTTCCACCCTGCTTCGCCGTGCTCGTGATTTCTTTTCCTCTGGCACCGCTACCTGGCATCCTAGTACTGCTGTCCATTTTAACACGACCGCTACCTTAGCCGTCGCCTCTGCCTCTCCCTCTTCCGACTCCACCACTAAGCGTACTACTTTTGGAACTCGCCCAAGACTCGCCGACCTTAGCCTTTTTAACACCCCTTTTCGCTGAATTTGTTCTTTGTCTGACGTCGATTCTTGTTGCCGTTCCTCCTCAACCTCTTTTCTTTCTTACTTCTTCGCCCAGACCTTGCTCGACTCTCGCACCTGGTTCTCCAGCTGCCTCTTTGCTCCCAGCAAGATCATTATCTCATCCATTGCTTTCCTCAGTTTCATTTCTGTTTCTTTATGCTCTTTCTCCTTTTCATTCAATATTTCCTTTGTCCTTTTGACCAATTCTTCTGCCCATGTAAGGTGCTCATGTGTCCGCTGCCGCTGATCTACAGCTGTAGCCTGCACATGCTCCAAATGGGCCACCCGTTTGCTCTCCTGCGTCAGACATTCTGTGTAACCCAGAAGGTCGCTCATGGCTCCCTCTGCGAATTCCTAATACATTCGCAATTTCTTCGCTAACTCCATCAATTCCAAATCTGCCCTTTTCCTCTGTGCCAATTATTATCTATATTCCGTAAATTCACTGTCAATGTAGCGAACGCGCTCACTATTTCTACAACTCAGATTCGCCTGCCGGATACAGCGCCCCTAGGCTCTGCCGCAATGCTTCCACAACATCCTTGTCACTCTGTTGCTTGCTTCAATATCCCTCTTAATAGCCTCTTCCAAATACAACACCGGTCGAAATTACGCCGAGGGATTCCTTACCGAAGGAGGCAACGGCACCATCTCCGCCAAATGAAATCCCCTTGGCAGCGGCTCGGGAGCGAGTGGTTGCCTTTACGGCTCCAAAAATGGAGAACCTTCTGGTGTCTACATTGTTTCCGCCGGTATCCGTGGAACCTGCCATGCTTGATATTCTTCGAAACTCAGCTCGTTCCACATCCTCTTCGTCGGTGTAACTGAGGCACTCCTCGACATACCTCCGCTACTCTCTTCTTGCACTCCAAATTGTTTCCCTTCCCTTCGCCTTTACCTTTGCCCTACTTGGCGTTTCCCCTATGTCTGGATTACCCGGATTACCACTCCCCTGAGTTTCCGGCTCCGCGGCTTCCTCCACGATAAGCAAATCGTCGTGGTTAGGACACCCTTCCTCCATCTTTTCTTACTTCCAATTCACCTTCTCCCGTTATTCGTTAGGTAACCGACTCTTTCATAGGATCCTCTTCACTCATAACTGAAAGTCTCACCCCGCTAATCGCCGGGCAGACTTTCCATTACCGTATCACCCGGCCTTTTTCGTTTATTCAAATTCTTTTTGCCATTTATCTTCTCCGCAGGCGATGTTCCTGTGGACGCTCCCCTGCTCGACGGACTATACAGTCCCGCCTCTGATGACGTTGGTTCCGTTTCAGACGCCTCCTTTTCTGTAGTGCCTCTGCTAGAACCGGACGCCGCCCTTTGTTTCCGCTATTAAGCTATCCGCGCCTATTCCGCCTCTAAATCTACGGATAGAGCCGGAGTCCTTACTACCATTGCCTTACCTTTCCGAATATTCGACATAAACTCTACATGTCCCTCTACCATTGCCTTTCTTCTTCCTCCGGAAACATCTCACCCCGTCTCGTCAGCACCTTTGACTTCCTTGGCCTAACGAACGCCTTTCCAAAAGGCCCTTCCCTCGACGATACCGACGGAGGGTTATAAATTAGTTCCCATTCCTCTTCTTCCCGCTGTGCCGGGACCAAATATTGGCTCTTTTTCTGTTTCTCCTTTGCCGTTTCCTTCACCTCTTTCGGTTGCAATGGTACCCAATGTAACATCCTTCTACACCATTCTGACCATTTCTTCGGCTGGTCCTCCTCCAGTTTACGCACAGCAATTTCCGCCCCGCACCTCTGTACCCTATCAATTACCTGCGAGTCCTTCGGCGACAACAACTCGATTCTCTGATTATTATCAGGAATCGACACATCTATTGGCTCCCGAGACTCTCTTTTGATGCCGCTGCCCGTCTATTTGCCTGAACGCTTCTTCAAACAATCTTAAATACTCCGATTCCGTATCATGATAATCCCTAAGCGTTAACCGTGATTCCGCATTTCTGCAAATAACTACCGTTTGTAGCGATGCATCTGGGCACGTGCATTTAAAGCTCATCAAGTTATTTTTCTAATGCAGCCCGCAAGACGCAAAATGTATGTGGCAGGGTTGAAACCGCAAGAATGTTGTTATCAATCGCGATATGGGCATTGCCTGCGTCTTGGTCGCGCTATGTGGCTTGTGGGTATGGTGATTCTCAGGCGCACAAGCGGTTTATAAACTTTAGAACCTCGAACATTCCTGGGAGCTGAAACTACAAACCGGGCGGGGACTTCTTATTAGAGTTTACTTTCGGGTTCCCCGAAATCGCCGTTTTGGCTCGGTTTCTCCCTTTTCTTTGTTCACAGTATTCACTGTGTTGGTATTGTTGTTGTTGTTTTTGTTTTTACGTTGTTATGTTATTTCTCTTGTTGCTTTGCGGCCTACGCATACCGCTTGCCGGTTTTCGGAAAATTTATTAAATTTGTAAATTTTACTGAAATTTAGGCAAATTTATGCAAAAGATAGGTAGCCGAAATCAGCTCTATATAAACGGCTACGATTCCTTCTCCTCAGGCATTCAGTTTGCTTCTTTTATCGTCAAAATGCCTGTATGGTACGTCAACTTTCACTGATGCCAGACGGCTTCAAGAAAGAAGTCGGCTAAGGTAAATTTTGAATTTCGCATAATGTTCTCTCGCGTACCGGTGGCCGGAAGCGTCAGCGGTATCAGGGAATGAGCCAAAAATTTAACGTGTTCAATAGTATTGTTTTTCAATAATAAACTATAGGTGCCGAGTTTACATTGGTAAACCCACACTGTTTCTTTTTCAATTTTTGACCAATTTCTTTTTACCAAGAATTTGTTTTCCCCCTTTGTCTGCCCACCGCATGGTGAAGAGAATTGCACGGGACGGTGGTCAAAAGTTTTAACCAGGGGCAGGAAAGCGCGAGGATAAGAGTCTCATAGCCCAAAACCTTGCGGCCGAATCGTCCAGCCGTGTTTCGGCTGGCCGGCTCAGCAGCCAGTTAGACGTTGATTTATTGTTTGATAAAAGCAATCCACGGGTCCTGTGATAATAAGTAAGAACTGAAGGGGCACTCTAGGTCTGGCGGAGTTCCTATTCCGAACACGGCTAAGCCAGCGTAGCTAAGCTGATTCTGCAAGTTCTCATCACTCACGCTACCATAATCTTGGGATCGCCAAGGATAGGTGGCATAGGCTTAAGTGCCGGGGTCAGCCTTATACCCTTAGGCTCGCCTTGGACATCTCTCTAAATGACTCCAATTTTTGGTATAATTCAAACACTACCGCCGGTCTATCCCGCTCTACTACGTGTTTTAATTGTCGCGTTACCATCGCCGCTACCACATCCGCTAACATTGCATCCAGGCCAGCATAATTTATAAACTGCAAAAACTCCTTATCCACCTTATCCGTCCGCGGATTTCCTTTAGCTGTATTCTTTCGCAACAGGCCTAACCACATTGACGTGTGCGGAGTTCCCCCTTATTCACTCCAAAATAGTACTTCAAGGCTTCTCGCAGGCTACTCGATCGGAATAACCCGTCGTGCACTCTCTGTAAATCATTTGTCTGTGAGTCCAACGGAAATCCCTGTTTCATCTCCGCCTACCACATAGTTCTATCGGCCCTTTTATTCCACCATACCTTAATTCTTCCTTTGTCCCGCAGCAACTGATAGATTCGCTCCGGTATGTTGCCACTAAACACTTGAATGTCCAATAGGAACACTGCACCCTCCGTCGTTCCGGCTTGTTGCGTGCGAATGTGATTCCGGGGTTACGGTATAACTAGCACAGCTTGGAACACGTTTTGTCCAAGTTGATTCAACGTCAACATAAAATTTTGTGATCTGAAAAGCAGTTATGTAGACAAAATGTGAATGTAACATTGTTACGGCTGCGACCAACGGGTACCTCTGCGGACGAATCCGAGTGGTATCCCTCACGGGTATTCATGGCCGTGGGTCTGCCTAGTAAGCCGACGTGTCTAGCGGATGATGGTCCCCCAGGCGTGACGTCGGGTTTTGAGAGTCACAAAATTCCAACGTCGTCGTACGCCTAAGTTCTCATGAACACTCGCGTGCGTGGTTAAGTCGCACCCCCCCATATGGTTATAAGTTCGAATGGTGTGGTTGCCGCTGATTTTCATGATTAAGACTAATGATTTCTGCGTCTAAATTCTGGTGAGCACTTGGTCTCCTGACAAGGTTCATTGATTTCACTGAAACACCTGTTATAATTTTTCGTGGAATTTGAATACTTAAGTTATTAGTCTACTGTAAAACAGGGCGAGTCGACCCGCGCCTCTGGGTTTTAGTTCCGAGAGGGATAGCCTGGTTCGCACCAGTGCTGTTTTTATCTCTTGAAATTTCAGCCATAGCTCTAGGCCAGGAATGTTCTTGACTGCTCAGGGTTCATCAAGGAACACAACCTAAAGTTTTGGTTTATTGAATCCACACATTTCATTTCATGTATTTACCTCTAGGCAACGAAACTGGGACTAATCAGTTTCCTGCTTGACAGCCTGTAGTTATTTTGCACGCAGTGTTACGATAAAATTAGCTGAAAGGTATTTGAAATTACCGACTGAAAGTGAATTTGCGATTAGATACCTTACGCTTCTCTAGATCCCTGTACGCTGGGATAATCTTACCATGACCTAAGGTTGACTGGTTGTTATGGAATAGTTGCATATTGTTCCCTCTGGGTATGCTCATGCAAAGGATTTTCCTGTGCCCAGCTGCTTAGAGCATTATCTGTTGAAGTGGCAAGGGCAGGGCTATGCATAACTCGCGTGGCGGAACTGCTGCGGGGAGGACACACTGTTGAATGAGCATACCCATGGTTTCTAAATACATATTCGAGAAGACACGCGTGCGTACCGTACGAGTTGCAAGCGATCAAGTGAGTTAAGGAACTCTCCAGTCAGCCACAAAGTTGAAGGCGAATTCAAAAATAGGGGTGACAAACCACGCCTGTTTCCTACAATTATATATCCTGTTCACTCCTAAGCCTAGGTCTCTCACGGCTGCATATTCAACAGTTTGATAGTCAACGGCGGTGGTATGTCTTGCAGCTGAGTTCCTAGGGCCTGACTAGAATCGTCTGAATTCACGGGGCATACGAAAGCTTTGTACTTGACAGGCAGGGCCTTAGCTCTTTTGTTTGACAATCCCCAAATGCTTAGCATCTGGCTGACTTGGCCTCCCTGCTGCCGTTGACACTCAATACTCTGAGTATTAATAGATAGTTTTTTCCTGGCCAGTGACTATTCACTAAAATTCAGGCCTTGAATTTTTACTCTGATCACACGCCTAATGCGTCTCACATAATACGTACCCCTTTAAGAGATTGGCAGGAAAATTTGTACCTGCGTTGTCGCCAACGCCAGGCAAAGTTTAAGGTAAAATTTCAACTCACACCCCCTCTGTGATACCGAGAAAATCCTAGTGCGGCCCCCTCTTACGTACTTACTTACCCCCTGCGCGCAACGCGCAGTACCCCCCTGACTTAGTCAGCTCCCCGAGAATTTCGAGTGCACCGTGTCGCCATACAGTGCACCGAAAACTCGGTTTGCTGTGTCGCGGCTCGCGCTTCGCGACTGAAAACCGAAGAAAATCAAAACTGAACTGAAATTTGCAGCCGTGCACTGCGTTTATATACCTTTTTCTCTCAGCACGCAACCAATGAAATTCCAAGCGAGGCAGGCGCGGTTCGAGCGACGCGATTGGTTGAAAATACTGCGGCTGCAAAGAGCCAATGAAATTTCACGCAAGGCAGACTCAGCGAAGCCACGTGATTGGCTGACAAAGCTTAGGCTGCGTGAGCCAATGAGAAAACGTAAACAAATTTGTTAGGCGGCCGCCGATTGGCTGTAGGGGTTTACACATAACCTCAGCATTTGTAACCAAGGGGTGGGCCGATGAAATTAGGTTTAACCGGTGTGGCCGAGGGACAGGTAGCAAGCTCTAACGCTGTGGGCCGGGCCGACTGGGTTGGACAACTCCCTCAGAGTACTGGTACGCGCGCGGGGCTTTTCACTTAGATTGTCCATTCCCGCGTACAGGGCCTATCTCACTGTCAATAGTTAAGGCACTAAGATGCAATACAGAACAGAATATAAAAAATTAAAGGCACGACAAAAAATAGAAAGCATAAAAACCAAACGAGATGTATCATAATCCAGTAAAAACTAGAGAGCGAAATCTATGTCATAAGCGGCCAGGTTATTCAGTCAACTGAAATTCACCACTGCTACCCTAGCGGTTAGCGTGTGCCTACAGCCCTAGGATTTCTTTTGCCTAACCAACTAATGTACGTAGGCTGTACTAAAGTGTCACAAGTTCAGAATTCACTAGGGTTTCCTACCCAACCTGGCCGACAAAACAATAATACAAACACGAGAGCACAAGCGATAAACCAAACGGATACAAGGCGTACACATTTAAACGTCACAAACCCGTGCACTCATAATTTCTGATAAAGTGTCGAGACAGTTTTAAGAAAAATTTCCGTGCCATTCCCGAAATGCTTACGCTATGACTTCAGCCTTAACTCAAGGAACACACACTCAAGACACTCTTACTCGACTCAGAGAGTCCGCTGAAATTACGGGCCTTGGGCTAGCCATAACTTTTCAAGTATCGGTTTCCGAACAGCGGTCAGGGTGGTTTTATTGCTCATTGCGATGCGCCGGACCCGATAGGACCAGCCCCAACCCTAGATTCCGGAAAACGTGATTTTGCATTTTTGGACCGGGGATCCGTAAAGTGTTACACGTAGAATTTCGAAAACTTCAAGTGCCAATAACTTCTTAACGATTGGTCCCAGACCCCGAGTCAGGGTATTTTTCTTGTTCAGCGTGAAAAGCTGCGTCGATTGATACCAATCTCGATACTTAATTAAAGAATTTGCATTTTTGCATTTTTCGACCTCGGATCCGTAAATTTTTACACGCTAAATTTCGGAAACTTTGGATACCTCTAACTCTTGAACGAATGACTTCCGACCCCCAGTCAGGGTATTTTTCTTACTCAGCTCGGCGAGCTCTATCGATTGGTATGGGTTTCAACAGCAGATTCTGGAAATCGCATTTTTGCATTTTTGACCCCTAGAATCCGTAAATTGCACATGTAAAGTGCAAGAAGTTCGAAAGCCCATAACTTTTGAACGGGAGATCGGGGACCCCAAGCCCTGGTGGTTTTATTACTCAGCTCGATGAGCTGCGTCGAATGATATGGGTCTCGACCTCCGATTCCGAAATTCATGTTTTTGCATTTTTCCACCCTAGAATCCGTAAAATTTACACGCACATTTTCAAAGGTTCGGGGGGGCCATAACTCCCGAAAGAATGATCGCGGACCCAAGGTCATGGTATTTTTATTGCTCAGCGCAGTGAGGTCTAAAGATTGGCATAGGTTTCCCCAGCCTACCCGAGAATTCTTGTTTTGGCGTTTTTACCTCCAGATCCGCACAATGCCGCACACAAAATCTCAAACTTAGGTTGGGCGTGATTTCTGAACTATCCGTCTCCGATCCGTGGTTAGAGTTATTACCCGTCCCGTTGGGTTGTTGGTGTTACACCTCGCGATGCGGGTTTTCACAACCTCTAGATACCCTGGAGCCGTAGAAACCGAACGCTAAGCGCAACCCCTCAACTGCAGATCCCAAATGTAACAAGCATAAGGGGGTGCCAGCGATAAACCGTAGCATACTCTATGGGGAGTCTCTACGCGTAGTCACTCACTCTCAGAGTTTAGCACCTGGCACTCTCAAGTCCCGATTTGTTGTGATAACAAGCCAGGAAACCGTCGTGAATTTTGTCCCCTTAACTAACCCCTCCCTCTCTATAGCGCAAACATACAAAATTTCCTATACATATCCCCAATCTTTAACACACACTTACTAATCTAAATCTAACCTACATAATAACGTATAAAATTGAAAAACGTATAAAATTGAAAACCGCTCGTCGAGTGTTTGCACGAGCAAAATAGCGGATTTCTGCAGGCGGCGTGATTCAAATATATCTTACAGGCGGCAGTTCGCCGAGTCACAGCGGGGGAGTTTACACAGGCAAGCGGAGAGGGAAAGGAAAGGGTGGAAGGTGAGGTGCAGAACCAAACAATACGGAATGATTTACGAAACGGGGCACCCTTCTCTGCCAGCTCCATATTTAACGAAATATGCTAAACACACCCCCTCTCCGTTGTGTTTTCACTTCTCGGCTAAAAACATCTAATTTGGTTTTAAAGTTAGAAGTTATCTAGGTCAACTAGCCTGCAATCTCTTAAAATATTATGCAGAGGAAAACTAAACACCAATTGGTCTATTAAACGACACTAAAAATACCTTCACCGCCGCAAACTTATCCTTAGACTTGTAAAACTGCGTCCTCAAAAACATCGAGCTCGACTTTAATTAGAGCTGATAAAATTGCGAGAGCGGCAGCAAAATAAAGAAAATTGCTCGGATATTGTATGAGGGGAGTGAGATCAGCCTACATCTCCTGAACCGGTTCCGGGTTGCCGATGGCCACCCCAAGCGATACGTTGGCCCAACCAACCGTTTATGAACAACTCTCCCCCTTCGCAATCTCTGAGCTCGGGGCGACCCCTTTTTTCAATGTCAATTCAGTTTAAAATGCGGTTGTTAAATCTTGCGGACGTACATAAACGATAACAAGACTAAGGTTATTGAAACAGAGACGCAACTCGGGACAATCTAGACTCACAAAGAAAGAAAGGGCGCACGAGAATAGGGTTCGCTTCTGGCTCCCCCTGTGAAGTCACAGCAACCGCGGCGTGTGGAGCCACCCTCATTGAACAGGCGTCGAACCGGGCCCAGAACCCAAACTATGCTCACCCTTCCCCGCTAGTTACGCTGCTCGACCCCATTTTTCAAGGATTTCCTTCAATAGCACGTAAAACTAGTAAGTGTGGTTAGACTACAGAACATTGGGGCGGCAGTCAGAACTAAGGGTGTTGGAATGTCCCTAGGTAGGCTCGACGAACTCCGCGTAAGACAATCATGCGAAAGGAGCAATACCAAGATAATAATAGCAGCAGCAATAACAACAACAGCATAGCATAATTCGGTAAATAGCATAGCATAATTCAGTAAGGCACCAACATTAATAATAATGATAACAACAATACCAATGATGACAATAATAGTGACCATGGACAGAAGTTCATAGCAGTAACGCTCCTAGTACGCCAGACCCCTCGAATCAAATTCCTTTAGTCATATGATCATTTCGGGTCTCTAAGAATGTCACGACTAACGGAATGTGTCCCTGACAACATGACATTGACTTACAAATCACTGATTTCAAGCGATCATCGCATACACATAGCCATTTGTCATATAATACTACGAAACATTTACACGAATATCATATGATATTCCAAAATTCTACTAAATATCATACGATATTACGCAGGACAATGAAATTTGTGCACGCTAATAAAACAGTAAAAGTCAGATAATGCCGAATTAAATGATTTTAAAAGTTAAATTAGCTTCTACGTTTTTGTTTCTTACTGAATTTTTTCCAAAATGTTTCAAACATATCATATGACACTCGCAGACAATATTTGGAATATCATATAATATTGCAGGACAAACAGTAGATGTCTCATCAGGATAGCAGATAATTCAAATTTTTTGAATCTGATAGCGGATAGTCGATGAGACAAAAGGTCACCAGCTATAGTCAAAGTGACAAAACGTGTTCCAGGCTGCTCCAATTATAACGTGAACCCCGCGTTATCTTTCGGACCCGCCAACCATTCATCTTCCATGTACTCGTGGACCACTTCTGGAAAAATACGTAGTGTAGAGAGATAAGAGTTTGCACATGGATTCGCTCTATATTGTTCTAGAGCCGACCGATAACTATTTCCACGCCTCTCATCCCATGACACTCCTTCAATGTCACACAACAAAATATTTGTCCTGGAAGCTTCTATAATTCTAGCCGCTAATTCTAGCCGCTATTTCCGCCTGTTTCTCAATAGAAACTAGTGCGATAAACCGAGGTTTCCCCACTCGCTGCCTAAAACCGAGTTTGGCACCCATAATTCTAAAGAATGGTTTGGGTGCCGCGCTCTCCGTAACGGTAACGACCCTGATACGTCTCTCGTCACTGGAGACCTTGCCAATTTTGACGTCACCGGAGGCATTATCCTGCTTTTCCAGTGCCACTTGTTATAATTCTTTGTCCAGTATTCGTAAAATAAAACAATATTTTTTGTAACTGATAATAATGTACTGAATGAAAATTCTTAATAAGTAATGTATAAATAAATAATATTCTGTAAACAGAATAAACCTCAAACGTTTTAACAATCGTCCTGTCATATAGTCAGGCTAGTGTCTCTATTATGACAGAGCAGGACGGGCAGTACTAAATTTGTTAGGGTGGTCCCGCTTTCAACCCACACAAGCAAAATGGTACAACTCAAAACACAGATCACTATCACACTGGATCCAATCCATTTCCAGATCCCTGTTCACGACTGTGACGTATGTACCTTTACATACCCACACGTGGCATCATCCGGCGCTTTTTCCGTCAACTGTGGCAGGAGCTCTTTTCGTACTGTAAACGCCGTTCCCAAATAATCGTGCCAGTTCTTGACTCGGAGTTCCACAAACGGCCTCAGAATTTTTATTAACGTCTGATTGAAAAAATCACCCTAGGTACCCCGTACTTTGGCACCAACTTATCCATGGTTAAATCCAGGATAGTTCGCGCTGTTTGATCCTAAGTCGCTTATGCTTTGGCCATTTGGTAAAATAATCCATAAAGCATACGATATACTTATTAGCCGTTTCCGTTGGTAATAATAACCCTATTACATCCACTCCCAGCATATAAAACGAAGCCACCGCTTTTATCGGTTGTAGCAAACCCCTCCTGTTCTGACCTGGTCTAAACCTTGCGTACCGAATACATCTATCAATGTATTCGTGCAAATCTTTTCCCATCGTCGTCCAGTAAAATTTCTTGGTCATTGTACCATAGACGTTGTCAAATGCTAAATAACCCACATACTTCGTCAAATGAGACTGTTCCATCAGGGTTTGCCTGAGCAATTCCGGAACGGCTAGCCGAAATTCCATAATTTCCGCTTTCGACGGTCTCAACTTTTTCCTCGCCTGATATAAAATGTCCTTATACACAATGAACCGCGGTTCATTCTGCATCACTCATTTCCTTACCTCTGCCGAAACTTCATCTTCCATTATCCCCTGCTCAATGAACTTAATCATCCAGCCAAACTGCGGGTCCTATAGTTGCGCCTCCCGCATTTGCCTTTTATCAAAATTAGCCTCTATTTCGAAATACGTTTGCATTTCCTCCCGCCGGGTTGCTTTCCCAGTCGCGAGCCGCTCCTCTTCCTCTTCATTCGCTGGACCTTCTTCCTCCAGATGAGGATCCACTGGTCTATTCCTTACCTCATCCACCTGACCCACTACACTTGTTACCTGTTCATCCTTTTGCTGCATTATCTTTAATGCCTCCAGTAATTTCTGTTCTCCACGTTCGCTTTTCTCCCGATTTCTCCTCTGTTTCGTATCCTCTTCGGCCCCGTCCAATATCGGAGGACGCGACAGAGCATCCACATTATTATGTTTCCGGCCCGGTTTGTATACCACCGTAAACTGAAACTCCTGTAATTTCAACACGAACCTTATTAATCGTGGTGAAAATGAATCCAATGGTTTCATTCTTCCCAATATTTGCACCAACGGCGCATGATAAGTCACCACCGTTGTCAAAATCCCTATCAAATACGTCAAGAACTTTCTAAATGCTACTACTGCCAAGCACTTCTTTTCCGTTATTGCATACCTTAGCTAAGTTTCCGAAAACTTCCTTCTTCCATAGTGGATCGGGTGTTCTTCCACATCCTCCCCTCCTTGGGCTAACACAAACCTAGCTCCTTCTTGACGCGCAACCGTATACAATATGAATGGTTTAGTATGATCTGGATATGCCAATAATGTCCCTGCAGTTAACCTATTTATCAATTGTTTGAACGCCATCTGGCAGTCGAGATCCCACTGATCCGTTTCACGAATTGCCTGTAATACCCTGTCAAGCCAAAAAACGATCTCAATTCCGTCACTGTTTTCGGTACCCGACTTTTCTGTCCCTTCTTTACTTTATCCTCATCCGGCCGCACCCCTCCATCAGACACTACGTGTCCTAGGAAGCGCACCTATTTCTGTGCAAACATGCACTTCTTGCCCTTTATAGTTAACCCTGCGTCCCGTAACTTTTCAGACACCTTTTCCAAGGCCAGCATGTGTTGGTTAAAGGGCTTCGAACAATTATTACATCATCGAGATAGCATCAGCATATCTCCATGAGCAACCCTGAGAACACCATTTTCATGATCCTCTGGAATGTAGCCGGTGCATTTGTCAACCCGAACGGCATTTTTGTAACAAATGAATGCGTTTTTTGCATATCCTTCTGTTCCATCTGGATCTGCCAGTGCCATGACTGTAGATCTACCATTGTAAAATACTTCGCTCTCCTCAACGAATCGATAGTCTCATCGATTCGTGGTAATAAAAAGCTATCCTTTTTCGTTACCTCGTTCACTTGTCGGTAATCCACACAAAACCTCATACTCCAGTTCTTCTTTTTAACAAGAGCGACCGACGATTCCCAAGGGCTCTTTGACGGTTGGATCACCCCTTCTCTCCACATCTTTTTTACACAATCCACGATTATCTGTCGCCTCGAGTATTCTGCACGCCTAGTCCGTTTTCTGTGAATAATTCGTGATTTCGGATGCGCAATGAAACCACCAACTCCGCGTTCAGGTCCGTATTCCAATGATGCATATTTCGCTCTGGTTCAGTAATGCAGTCGTTTCCCCTTTTATTCTCCAAACACCGTATTAAAGCTATACAAGTAAGGCACGAATATGACTATTCAAGTACAAGGCTTAACTTTCCGAACTTAATCAAGCTAGTTGTGCCGAAAGTTCCTTTGTTTCAGGTGCTTTCCGCACGCAACTACAATATACTTTACGCTATGCGCTTCTGTTACTGAATTCCTGATTACGCGGATTTCACCCTGCTCACATTAGAGCTACCGTGACTTAATTCCAGTGATATTCTATATGCCTAAGTCGCCCGGTCACTAATACACAAACCAACTCGCACAAATCTCAATAAAGGTTCTCAAATCCGCTAGGTGAAATCGCTAGTAAAAAGATGCCGCATTTTGTAAGTTAACAAAAAACAATGATTATTGAGGCTGGCTACCCCAGCCCCCATTTCGAGTTGATTTGCATATTTTTGAGTGTCCCGGGTGTCTCAGGCACCTTAGGGACACTTATGTCTTCCATTACAATAAAATAACAACAACAACAACAACAACCACAACAACAACAATTTTAACCCCCCAAACCACCTAGCTAAGACATTTGGCGCAATAAGACAGCAAAAAATATATATTAAACGGCCACGCAGGGCTCTTGATACATACGCCGTTTAGCAACCTCTGAGCCTAACTTAGGTTCTGAGAGAGACTAGGCGGAGCCGGGGACTCCCTTAAGGTGTGGTTTTAGGTTTGGCTTTAGATTTGTTTAGTTTTTAGATTGAAATGTATTTGGAGTGGCACAGCCACCTGCAACCCCTTTCGGCACAGATGCCGATCCCCCCATTGAACAAATTTTTTGGCCCTATTTACAGCCTTTTTTGCCGTCGCTAAATAGCGTAAACAAAAAACAACATATACAAAACAATAACAACACCATAATAACAACAAAACAATAACAATAAAACAAAGTTTTTCCTTTGTTTCTTTTATTTACAAGTAGTAAGTAATGACGACCCAAGACCAAACGTGTCATTGCGTCCCCCGCCAACTACCAACCGTCCATACCTCGGCCACAGGGTATACATACCCTGCCCCTAATAAAGTTTATAAAGCGTACCAGTACCCCCAGCACCCCTAACAACGTAACCCCTTTCTTCTCCATATCCAAGTGTCCCAGACCCTGACCATCTGCAAAACGTCCTTTAAAAATGTCGTTTCCGCATCGTCGGTGGTTGTCCATAATACGCGTCCACGTCCTCTTGCGTAACGAATCTTCGCTCCAGTTCTCGCGGTTGTGTCGCCGGTTGCTGTTGCTGCCGTTCCACACGTCGAATCTCGTTAATTCGCTGCCGCACCGTTTCCACTTGACGCCGATAGTAATGTCGATCGTCGCGAACCTGCAGTACTTGCATGCACGGCTGACGAATCATACACCGGATTCGCCTGTCTCGGACAGATCCTGCTTGTTACCGAGCACGACGTTGGACCCACATAGCCTCGACCCCTGCCTCGTTGGGCAGCACGTCATTGAGACGCCGCCCTGTGCGTCTGCGGATCAAATCTACACTTCCACTCTCCCGCCGCATTCCGCACCTTAATATAATCCTGGCGCTGGCGGCTGGTCGCTTATTCCTTGTCCCCGCGGCACTGGTGGTGGCACCGGCGATGGCGCCTGTCGTGGTACCGGTGCAGGTGACGCCGAACGCTGCAACTGCTCCCAGAACTCCTCCCGCGACCTTTTTTCCTGCTCCTGTTTCCTCGGAGATCGCCGGGGAGACATCAGCTTTTCCCCCGCGCCCACACTTGCCTGTGGTGTATCCGTGCCCCATTCCCATGTTGTTGCTTTACCTTTCTCTTTTTCTTTCCGCTTCCCGGTTGCTTACTTCTATTCCTCCGACCCCTTTTTAGGCGTCACTTCATGTATATCATCATCTTGTACCGACTCAATCTCTTCCTCGCTTACCAGATCCGTCACCAACTGCCTTCCCGTACTTTCTCGCGCCGGCTGAGTCACGTTCCGCGCCCTATCCGTTCCTGTTTCCATCCGAGCTACCCTCTCCACAGGCTCTCTGCTTACTTCTGACTGAGCCTGCCGTGTCACATCTTCCTCTGCCGCAGCACGAGCTTGAGCTTCCGCCTGCGTCGGCTCTCTACTCGTACCCGGCTGCGGCTGTCCCTGCTCATGAACCTCCATCAGCTCCGAACTCGACGCTGCCCGTCGCTCATTCAACAAGCAGCCTCGACACATCTCTAGCGACTTTTTATTCGTCTCCGCAATCCTGGTCAACTCCTCCGTTTTCTTTTCGTAAAATTTTCCACCATCTCCATCATGGATTGCCGAATCTCCTATGACAGCATAAATTCCGGCAACTCCCTTTCCTTCCTTTCCGACGGATACGCATGGAACATCCTTGCCGCCGTTCTCACCGTATCCGTGGAAAGTTGCCTCTCCGTCTCTCTTGTCACTTCCGCTTGCAACCCGCGCAATCGCTCTTTCCTGTCTGCTCGTTCCTTTGGGTTTGTTGCGCGCATTGCCCATAAATTATCCTTCTCAAAATTCCGCCTCAGCTTCCAATACCACTGGTTTTGGTATGCCCGAGGCGTAATTAGCGTCCTGCTCCGTTTAACCCCTTCGTCTTGTGACTTATCAAACAACTGCATAATCACATGCGACGATAGCGGTAGGAAAAAATCCGACGGACTCATTAACGCCTTATAGGTTTCTGGCACTATATCTAACATCCGAAATACGCATGCTGCCAGACCCCGTTCTGCGTAATTCAGGCATTCCACCCATTCTCCGACTGTAGTCTCCCTCCGCAGATAGAATTCATACGCCCTCAATGCTGGTACCGCCCAATGGTACGCTAGCTTCTCAAACAAATCCCCTGGTAACCCTAAATCCGGTTGTTGCGGATTCTCATTCGCCTGAAAATAATCCGCCTGTAACCTAAATTGATACCCTCCTTTATACACCGGTAGAAAGTGGCCTGGTGACACGATGCCCATATCCGGGAACGACACAATGCCCCTTCCAATTTTTGGCACCCTCCAAGCCGGATCTCTCGCTCTACTCCGCCGCGCCGGGGACTTCCTTCCTTCTGGCGCCGCGGCTCGTCGACTTGGTGCTGCCGCCCGTTTAAGCTCGACCGCTACTACAGCCGTTGCTCCCGCCGACTTCTCTTGTAACTCTACCTCTAAGCGAACCACCTTTGGTACTCTACCCGGTGTCGCCGAACTCTGCCTTTTTAACACCCCTTTCCGTTGAGCGGTGTCCTCCTCTGGCGACGCCTCCAATTTTTCCTCTTCAATATCTTTCCGTTTCTCGACTTCCTGCGCCCTGACCTTGCTCGACTCTCGCACCTGGCTTTCTAGCAGCCTCTTTTCGCCCAACAACGTCATTATCTCATCCATCGCCTTTTTAACTTCGTTTCCGTCTCCTTATTCTCCCTTTCCCTTTCCTTCAACCTTTCCTCTGTCCTTTTTACCAGGTCTTCTGCTCCCGACACATGCTCATGCAATCGCTGCCGCTGATGTGCAGCTGTGGCCTGCACGCGCTCCAAATAAGTTACCCGGCTCCTTTCGCGCGACAAGCACTCCGCGTAACCCAGCAAGTCTCTCATAGCCCCTACTGTAAACTCCTGGTACATCCGCAACTTCTACATCGCGTATCCTCGCCGCCATTGCCGCGTACGCGCTGTCCACTTCCGCTACACCAAATACACCCGCCAGGTACAATGCCTCCAAGCCGGTTCGCTATGACTCTACTATCTTCTTATCTCCTTGTTGCCTTTCCTCAATGTCCCTTTTGATTGCCTCTTCCAGATTCAACAATGGACGATACTCCGCCAAAGGATCGTTTACCGAAGGAGGGGACGGGATCATCTCAGCCCAATGAATCCCTTTTGGTAATGGGTTTGGCGGGGGTAGTCGCGTCTCTGGCTCCAAAAACGGTGATCCTTCCGCTGTCGACCTTGTTTCCACTGGCAACTGTGGAACCTGCCCCTTTGGTATGCGTCAAAATACAGCACGTTCCACATCATTCTCGTCGGTGTAAGCAAAGTACGGCCTGTCGTACTACCGCTACTCTCTCCTTGCGCTCTCACTTGTTTACCCTTTCATTTGCCTCTACTCGTCGTATCTCCTATTCCCGGATTGCTCACCCCACTACGCCCCGCAGCCTATGACCAGCGGCTTCATCAACCACTACCAAATCGTCGTGGTGTGGACTACCTTCCACCATCTCCTCCGCAAACATCGAACTCTCCTTTGCCCGTTACATTTTCTGTAACCGGCTCCCCCTGATCCTCTACTTGTTCTACCACCGCTTCACCTTGGTCCGTTACTTGTCCCGTAACCGACACCTCCATAGATTCCTCTTCGCTCGTCGACGATAGCCTTACCCCGCTCATCGCGGGGCACCCCGCTCATCGCCGGAACCAACGCTTCCATCGCTCCATCTCCTGGTCCTTTCCGCTTTTTCAATTTCTTTTTCCCGTTCACTTTCTCTACAGGCGAAGTCCCTGTGGACGCTCCACTGCTACTCGACGGGCTCGATGAACTTGCCTCCAATGATGCCGGTTCCGTTTCAGACGCCTCTCTTTCCGCCGTCCCTCTGATACAACCCGACATCACCATTCGCTTTCTCCTTTGCGCTAACCGCGCCTCCTCTGCCTCTAAATTCACACACAAAGCCGGTGTCCTTACTAAAATCGACTTGCCCTTCCGTATATCCGACATCAATTCCTGCCCTCCTGGTTGAGCCACTGAGGCGAACGATATTTGGATGTCGTCGGTTGTTTTCGGCCGTGTTGAACCGCCGCTCCCTTGCTTCACCGTATCGTACATCTCGTCCCACCACTGCATTGTCTCTTCATCTGGGACTGTAGGTGGCTCTGCCACACTTAAACCTATTTCAAACTAAAAACTAAAACATAAAATAAAACCCTAAATCAAAACCACACCTTAAGGGAGTCCCTGGCTCCACCTAGTCTTTCTTAGAACTTAAGTTAGGCTTAGGCGTTGCTACGGGCGTAAAATTGGTAAAATCTATGCTATGGCGGCTGCGTCCGCAATCTGAAACTTAACTGGGCTCTGCGTGACCATTGGATAGTGTCGCATATCGGGCTGGCTAATTTTGGAAACGACATAGCTAGGCTATGTCAGCACCAATATGGTGCTTTGTTATTGGTTGAAATTGTTGTTGTTGTTGTTGTTGTAGTTTGTTGTTGTCGTAGGAAACTGCACAGGATGGGTGGCTCTGGACCTAAGCTGGCATCGGCGGACACCCAATTGTGGTTGTCGGTCTGTATGCAAATTAGGTCGAGACGCACAAGGGGTAGCCGGGACCGGAATCAGTATTGCATTCTTAGCTGGATGAATCGGTTGGTAGTTTTCTTGCTCGGAATTTTGGTGTGCGCATATAGTATTATTTAAACTTTCTTCGGACGTGGGAGTAAAGGCGGCATTTTGTGCTACGTAAGCTGGAGTTGAATTAGTTTAAGGTTGTCACGGTGGCTTAAGTATGTGAAGGAAATCAGGCATCACGGGCATTATCGGAATAGCACAGGGCGCTGTGGTGTTACCCAGTATAAAGTACTGGTGTTATGTGTTAACGGGAAACTTGGGCTTAAAAGGAGAACCTGGGAAACGTAGTTTAGTACATCTAACGGGGTTAGGTTTATTCTAAAACGGATTGGGTCCAATCTAACGGGGTTAGATTGGTCGGAAAACTTGGGTGCACTTCTAACGGGGTTAGAGAGCAGAGCATGGTAAAATTGTGTGTAATTCTGACGGGGTTAGGATTGCACGGATTTTCTGGGAATCGTAAAAGTTTTGGGAATTTAGAGCCAGTGGCTTCACTAAACAGATTCAGACATCGGTTCTAAGGATTCCGGATCAGGTTGCCAGGTGAATTGTGTAACTTGTAATTTACTTGTGTATATTGGGTGTGATAAAGGATTTGGGAGGGTCAATAAACATTTACCGGCCGCGTTTACTAAATCAGAGCGATAAGCGGACATCGAGAAAGGACAGTATAGGGTGTGATACAGGATATAGGACTTAGCTAAAATCACGAACTTTAGCCTTTTTCGGGCCCGCGAACGCCTTCTCATACGGCAGTTCCCTCGACGATACTGACGGAGGATTATATATCGGTTCCCATTCCTCCTCTCCTCGTTGTGCCGGAACAAAATATTGCCTCTTCTTCTGTTTTTCTTTTGCCGTCTCTTTGACCGCTTCTGGCTGCAGTGGTAGCCAACGCACCATTCTCCTACACCACTCAGACTGTTTTTTCGGCTCATCCTGTTCCAATTTCCGCACCGTGATGTCCGCCGTGCACCTCTGGACCCTTTCTAAATTTTCCGTTTCCTGTGGCCACAACATTTCAATTCTCTGATTAATATCCGGAATCGACACATCTATTGGCTCCGTCCTTCCTCTAAATAATTGAAAAACCGAGACTCGCTTTGGATACCGTTCTGCTTCAATTTGCCTGAATGCCTCCTAAAACAACCTCAAATATTCCGTTTCCGTGTCCTAAATAGTCCCTGAGAGTAACCGTGATGCCGCATTACGTGCAATAACTACCGTTAGGCTCGCCTTTGACATTTCTCCGAATATCTCCAGCTTCTGGTACAGCTCAAATACCACTTCCGGTCTATCTCGCTCTACCACATTGTGAAATTGCCGCGTTACCATCGCCGCTACCACATCCGCTAGCATTACATCCAAGCTAACATAATGTATAAACTGCAAAAATTCCTTATACGTTTTATACGCCCTAGGAGTGCCTTCAGCCGTGACCCTTCGCAACAGGCCTACCACTTTGACGTGGGCGGGGTTTCCTCTTTATCCACGCCAAAGCAGTACTTTAAGGCCTCTCGCAAGCTACTGAACCGGAATAACCCGTCTTGCACTCTCTGTAAATCCACCGTTTGTGAATCCGCTGGAAACGCCCGCTTCAATCCTGCCTCCCACATAATTCTATCTGCCTTTTTATTCTATCATACCTTAACTTTGCCTTCATTCCGCAGCAAATCGTAGATTGGCTCCAGCACCCTGCCACAAAACGCTTCAATGTCCACCAAGAAGACTGCACCATCTGTCGTTTCGACTTGTATCGTGCGAATGTGATTCAGGTACTTCTTGTCTTTCGGACCTGCCAACCAGTCATCTCCCATGCACTCGTGCACCACTCCTGGAAAATTACCTAATGTAGACGGATGCATATGCGCACACGGATCTACCTTGTACTGTTCTAAAGCCGCCCTATACCTATTGCCTCTCTTTTCATCCCATGAGACTCCTTCAATATCACACGACAAAATATTTGTCCTGGAAGAGTCTATAATCCGGGCCGCTATTCCGCCTGTTTCTCATTAGACACTAGTGCTACAAACCTAGGTTTGCCCCACTCTCTACCTAAAACAACAGGGTGTATCGACCTCCATAACGGTGAAGACGACGATACTTCCCTCGTCACCGGAGATTTTGCCACCTTTGATTGCACCGGAGGCATTATTCTGCTTCTCCCGTGCCCCTGTGGCCTGTTTTCACTATCTTCGCCATTGCCGCCAACCTGAATACTTTCTTGAAAATTGACTCCAACCTGCACTATCATTTGCTTCTCGACACTCACTTGAATCTGTAGTCTTGAATTGACGAACAAAATAAAACTTTTCATAACTGGTAATATTATATAATATGAAACTTTTTTATAACTACAGTATTAATTTATAATATTCTGTAAAACGAAGGAATCCCAAACTTTTTAACTATTGTCCTGCCACATAGTCAGACAGGTGCCTCTATCATTACAGAGCAGCACGGGCAGTATTCCGCTTCCGGCCCCACACAAAAGCAAAATGGTACCACTCAAAACACTGATCACACTGGATCCAATCCATTTCCGGATTGCTGTACACGTCTGTGACGTATGTACCTTTACATACCCCACACGTGGCATCATCCGGCGCTTTTTCCGTGAACTGCGACCGGAGTCTCCTTTCATACTGCAAATAGTCCTCTGGTGCTTAACAAACGCCTTACAGTACCAAGTCTCTCCTTTGGACGGCGATCCCAAATAATGTAATTTCAAATTGGGACCCTCTATAGCCCGTCCCGAAACAATCTTTCGAATTCCGGATGGAACTCATTCGCCAACCTTATACCCGATAGTTTTACCCGGTTTTTCATAATCACTATGTCCCCAACCGTAAAATCCCTCCTACTTGCCCTCTGTTGTAATGCGACTTGTACTGCGTCTGTGCACGTTGAATTTGCTTAGCTGTCACGTTCCAGGCATCCGTTAACTGGTCCATTAAGCTATGCACTCTCGCTCCAACCGGATCCGACGCCTCTGTTATCGGTGCCATATACCGGTTTTCTCCTGGTAAATCCGGGTCCCTACCATACATCAGAAAAAACGGCGTTTGCCCCGTGGACGAGTGAATCGTCGTCCTATAAGCGAATAACGCCGCCCCCAAATAGTTATTCCAGTTTTTAACTCGGAGTTCCACCGCCGGTTTCAAGATTTTTAGTAACGTCTGGTTCCATCTTTCAATTAATCCGTTCGCCTGGTGATAAAATGGCGTGCTATAGGCGACTCTCGTCCCTATCGTTGCCATCTCGCATTTATACAACTCCGACACGAAATCCGAACCCTGATGCGACAGGATCACCCTTGGTACTACATATGTAGGCACCATCTTATCCGTGATTAACTCTAGGATAGTTCGCGCTGTCTGATCCTTAGTTGCGTATGCTTCCGGTCACTTTGTAAAATATTCCATAAAGCATACGATGTACTTGTTACCCGTTTCCGTTGGTAATAATGGCCCGATCACGTCGACTCCTAACATGTGAAATGGAGCGACCGCTTTTATCGGCTGTAGCGGACCCCTCCTGTTCGGACCTGGTTAAAATCGAGAACATGGAATACATCTGTCAATGTATTCCTGCAAATCCTTTCCCATCGTTGGCCAATAAAATTTCTTGGTCAACTTACAATAGACCTTGTCGAATGCTAAGCGACCCCCAAACTTCGTCGAATGAGTCTGTTCCATCAGTGTCTGCCTACACAATTCCGGAACAGCTAGCCGAATTCCATAATTTCCGCTTTCGACGGCCTCAATTTCTTTCTTGCCTGGTATAAAAAATCATTGTACACAATGAACCGCGGTTCATTCTGCATCACCCTTTTCTTTACATCCGCCGGAACTTCCTCTTCCATTATCCCATGCTCGTTGAATTTGATCATCCAGCCAAATTGTAGATCCTCCAACTGTGCTTCCCTCATTTGCCTTTTATCCCAAGGAGCCTCAAGTTCAAAATACGTCTGCATTTCCTCCCGCTGGATTGCTTGCCCAGTCGCGAGCTGGTCCTCTTCTTCCTCATCCTCCGGCGCTTCTTCCTCCAGATGCGGATCCACCATTCTTCTTCTTACTTCTTCCACCTGGACTACTACCGGTACTGTCTGTTCTTCTTGCTGCTACATCACTTTCAATGCCTCTACCGGTTCATATACTCCTATAGTTTCAGCACAAAAACAAATCCAATGGTTTCATCTTTCCCAATATCTGCACCAATGATGCATGATCCGTCACCACCGTTGTCGAACTTCCAATTAGGTATGTCCGGAACTTCTTGACTGCTACTACTACTGCGAAGCATTCTTTTTCCGTTACCGCATACCTTTGTTCCGTCTCTGAAAACTTCTTACTTCCATAATGGATCGGGTGTTCTTCCCCATCCTCTCCTACCTGAAACAACACAAACCCAGCTCCTTCCTGACTCGCGTCCGTCTGCAACAGAAATGGTGTTGTATAGTCCGGATACGCCAGTACTGTGCCTGCTGTCAGCCTGCTCTTCAACTGTTCAAACTGGATCTGGGGATCCAGGTTCCATTGACCCGTGATTGATTTGCCTTTCTGGTTCTCCTGCACTAATTGTGTCAGCGGATACGCAATTACCCCATAATCATTTACAAATTGCCTGTAATATCCTGTCAAACCCAAAAACGACCTTAATTCCGCCACCGTTTTTGGTACTCGACATTTCCGTACCTGTTTCATTTTTTCCTCGTCCGGTCGCACTATTCCATTGGACACCACATGTGCTACGAAGCGCACCTCTTTTTGTGCAAACGTGCACTTTTTATCCTTTATCGTTAACCCCGCGTCCCGTAATTTTCAAATACCTTTTCTAGGTCCAGCAAATGTTAATTGAAGGACCTCGAAAAAATTATCGCATCATCGAGATAGCATAAGCATATCTCCATGAGCACCCCTGAGAACACCATTTGCATCATCCTTTGGAACGTTGCCGTGCATTTGTCAACCGGAGCGGCATCACCCGAAATTCACAAAGCCCTTCGTGACAAATGAAAGCCGTTTTCTCAATGTCTTCTTGTTCCATCTGGATCTGCCAATACTCTGATTGTAGATCCACCGTTGTAAAAAACTTTGTTCCCCTCAACGCATCGATAGTTTCATCGATCCGTGGTAATGGAAAGCTGTTCTTTTTGGTTACTTCGGTTTACTTGACGGTAATCTACGCAAAACCTTACATTCCCGTCCTTCTTTTTAACAAGAACGACCGGAGATGCCCAAGGACTCTTGGACGGCTGGATTACCCCTTCTCTTAACATCTTTTTTACGCAGTCCGTGATTATTTCCCGTCTCGAGTATGCTGCGCGTCTAGCCCGTTGCTGAATTAGTTTCGAGTCAGCATCTCCATCTTGTGTGTTACTATCCCCGTTGAGCCCAGAGGAATATCTTCTCGGCAAAACATCCTGATTCTGCTGTAACAACGCCTTCAAAATTCTTAACTGGTTCCCCTCATAATCCTTTTCATCTAGCTCTACTACCTCTGGTAATATTATCTCGTCATCATTCGATGACTCCACAAGCCCCAATAACCAGTTAACAATCTCTTTGGCATCATTCATGCGGGGTTCACGTTATAACCGGGGCAGGTGGGACACGGTTTGTCCCATGTTGATTCGACGTCAACATTAAAATTTGGGCACTTATATCGGGTCAACAGACAAAACTCAAATGTCATATGACATTAGCTTACAAACCACCGCTCTCAAATGATCAATGTGTACAAGGGACGGTATGTCACGTGACACTGTCGGACATTTATGCGAATATCATATGATATTCCAAAATTTCAACGAATATCATATGATATTCCGCGGGGCAGTGTAACCTTTGGGTACTAATAAATGATTGAAAAATGGACGGCAGAGGCACAAACGTGCTTTAAATACCAAATACATGCCTGCAAGTCGTTTCCGACTCAAAATCGCTTAAAACCACAGCTTCATAATTCAAAAATTCAAAATTCAAATTCTAGTATCATATGATATTCAACAGGACAATTTGGGTATGTTACTTCAACTATGCAGACATTTGAAAACATATCATATGATATTCGCAGACAATACCTCGAATATCATATGATATTGACGGACAAAAGGTGACCTACACATGATATTAGCAGACAAATACGAATTTTTGAATACGATATGGGCCTACAAGCGGACAAAATGTGACCCAATAGTCTAATAGGGACAAAACGTGTCCCAAACTGCCCCGGTTATAACGTGAATCCCGCATCAGCTCTTGTTCAACCTGGGAGGCAGTTACCTTTCCCACGTTGGGCAACACCTGGTCCAATTGAGGCAACTGTTCTCCTTTAGTTACCTTCATACTAGCCAATGCCTCTTCCTCCTTTACCACGACTGACACCATTTCCGCTTGATCAGTCCTGGCCACCACTTCTCCTGGTAACAATTACATCGTACTTCCCTCTATGTTTGACACTGGAAGGAAGATATGCTACTGCGAATTTTTCACCAGTGCTTTCGGAATCAAGACAGAGTCCGATAATGTTTCCGACTCTAGTTGAGGCTCTACCAGCAACTCCGTTTCTTTTTCCAACTCTTCCGGTACTCTACAACATACCATTACTGTCATCTCCGGAGGTATTTGCACCGCAGCATGCACTCGACAAACATTCACCACGGTTGGCGCTGTCGTATTACTTTCTTTTTCCATTGTTTGCGCCCAATCCTATATTTTTTACGTCTTTTGCTTCCCACGGCAACCGGTCCTTGTTTTTCGAATCTCGCTGCTTTAGTGGTTCTGCCTCTATAGCCTGTACCTTCTTAATCACTTGCTTGATCATTTCACCCTATGCTGAAGGCGGTTCAACCCCCTTCGGCACAGCCTCTTAGTCACTTCCGGCCTGTGGTGTTACTTCCACCCCGACGTAATCCCGAAATCGTTCAACATGTCATCCCGAATATTAGCGCCGTCTGCATCTCTGTTGCGATGTGAATATGAGCCATATTTGTCGTTCCCCCATCGTCACCAGGTATTTCAGACACCCTATTGTCTACTGCGCTATCTGGTTATCATAGGTCTTGCATGAAATTTTTACTGATTCATCCAGGAGCAAATCCAAAAAATATTTCTTATACGTCGATATCTGCATAAGAGACACATCCGCGCCCGAATCGAACATTCCGGTAATCTGATAACTCCCTATACTCATCTCAATATATAACCCTGTCGCCTTTGTCGCAGCAGCCCCGTGCACAGAGTTTACACCAGGATTCCTCGCATCCGCTACTGAAGGTGATGGCTCCTCGTGCATCTTTCTAATCCGTATATTCGGTGCCCCGTCATCCTGAGACAAACCCGGGCAAATCTGCCCGCCCAAGTCAGACCTGACTTGACAACATCCGGTGAGTATCCTCAGGGAACCTGGAGCTTCCGTATAATTTAGCATGTCCACCCTTACCAACACATGTGCACCGCTTGTAGCGAGCTCTCTTAAGATATATCTGTTAGCTTCGCACTTTCCGAGTTCAAGACCCGCAGACCAGCAATGCCACAGATTAGTGGCAATGCTCCCTGGAACCTTTCCGATTTAGCCTCAAAGGCCACAAACTTGTGCGGTTGTATCGCTCACACATCTTATCCGATGTGTTCCGGCTGTTAGGTTCTAAGTTTTCCCTCCTACGCAAGATGATGGACACAACCATATCTCTACATCCACCTTTCTTTTTTGCCGGATGTCCTCATCGGGAGTTGCGTTCTGCAACTATAAATTCAGTCTAAAAATCGAGGGAGCACGGAGATATGGACGTCTCCAGCGACTCGCGAGAGATCAGCCACAGCCGCGCATTAGTAGATGCCTCAGATCGGAGCGCACCTACAGGGCACATGATGTTGATAATTTTTGACACAAGCAGTTACAAAATTACGCTACAACATGACAGTATTACGGCAATTTTGGTTATAAAAGTAGTTTTTGATAAATTTCAATTTTTCAGAAGTTGATAAAAATGTTCACTTTCTACGAAATAAAAAGCCATAAAGTAAAACGTGATACGGAAATGAAAAAAATTTGAGTTTAAAATTGTTGCAAAATTTTTGCCAATAACAATAAGCAAAAAAATAAAGTGATAACATTAAAAGAATAATATAATTTTACATAGTACCAAAAATATAATCAGCTTTTTCACAAGTGTTCAAGTTTTCGCACTCATTTCCCACCTGTCTTCAACCATGCCATGCCAATCATAATACGCATTCATTTCCATTGAGCGCGATCGGCTACTCCAACGTGGCCGGCATACAATCGTCTTTGGCAAATGTCCTGCCGGTTATCGGTGCAAGTGTTGATCGGTTCCAACGCAACCCGATCGGTTCCGAACAATGCAATATATCGATCTTCTTTGATTAGTAAAAAGGCGTCAGCTCTTGCATCAATGTTGTACCTTGCGGCCTGATGCCACCGAAACGATTGTTCCTGTAATGATAATAATGATAATAATAATAATAATAATAATAATAATAACAATAATAATAAACATTTTGTACTACAGATATAAACACACGATGAAGCGCGATCGCGCATATTCCAATATCTTGTAGAAGTACATTTATTATAGCTAGCACCAATAAGATGTATTTCCAACCATACGATCGTATGCTCATCCGATTCGTTGCCCAAATGCGGGCAGCTTTATCTCGAATGTAGTAAACAAATCTAAACTGTGATTTACGAATACTAATGCTTAATTTAAAGTGTCATGTGATTCAAAATCAAACTAATGTTAATTAGTACAAAGTTTTGGACCATTAACAAACTTACCGAAGCCTTGGTTCTTAAGCCAAACTGTACTTGGTTAACGAAGATTTACCAGCAACCTGAACACAAAGTATTGCATCCGATGTTGAATGATTATGAAACATCAGCGACGGTACGATCGTACCGGTGTTTGTTCGACGTATGCGCTAGAGTAGTAACCGTAGTAGGTACAGTAGTGATTGTTCGAATGCTTATTAGGTAAAACGACGGTTAAAGACTATAAATACAGGATAATTTATATTACAAGAATGTACATAACAATGTGAGATGCATGATGAGATCAAAATAATTGTAGATCAAAATCTATACCAGATATTTCAAAAAAAATTTTGTCAATGGTCATGAAATAAAAGGAAGTTTTGGGTTTATCCCCCTTTCTTTTAAGAGGGGGTTGTGCACAAATTAAAAATGAGCCTATTTTATTTATAATTTGCTCTCGAATTTGAAAATTTGGTCATTAGCTATTCTCTATCGGGTAAAATAAGGTTAGTAAAATTTAATTAGGTACCTAAAACTTATTTACAATACATAAATAATAAAGGGGGTGATTACTATATATGGGGAAGGATATCCTGTACATACCTAGGTGGGCGTACGCCTTGCACATTATTTGGATGAGACTGATCCAAGTTACGGATTTGGGTCATGCGAAAACGAAAGAATGTCGACCGTTACATGAGAACGGAGTAGCCACCAGGTAAAGCTAAAGGTGGACATTGAATGCTGCCCACTCTCAGCTCCCTTAACTTTACTAGGTGTTAGCCTTTAACCAGGACGAGAAGTCTCCCATGTCCGGAGTGGGTACATCCTGGCTCGACATCCTTGGAGGTAATCGCAAATTCCATAGGGTCCAGTGTGTATGCAGCAAGAGCGAACAAACAGAGTCCGAACCTCCGACGGGGAGTGACCGCCTTACCCGCCTTCAGGAAACCCGTCAGCGTGGATCCCACCAACGGGCTTCAGTCCAGCGGGCGCCGCGACAGACGATCAGGTTCCCCGGCGGATGTCCCTAACCCCCGAGTGATCACACACACTAGCTACACCCCTATGAGTGGATCAGCCGCATCCTAGCCGCCTTCATTAGGCGGCAAAGCCGCGGGCCCGGTTCCGTAGGAGGGTACGACGCGTCGGCTTTAAGGTTGCTACGATAAAACGCCCTTTTACTGCCACCCTGGAGGATGAAGGCGGTACCCCCAGCTATTACTGTGGGCTTACACGGGCCAGAAATAATCACACACTACTACTGCACGAGAAATGGGAGTCTTCTACGGAACCGCACCGGTAAAATAGGCCGCGATAGCGGCTTGCACATTGGACGCCAGGTGGATAACCGGATACCTGGCGGACCTGTCTGGCTAATTCTCGATGAGCCACGCACCGTCCCGAAGGAAATAATAACTTAGGCTAGGATTCTAACTAAACTTAGGCGTAAGCATATTATAAAAACTTAGAACTACTTAAGATTAACCAACTAGACGCGTTGACTAGAATATTCACATCGCGCTGGAGACCTCCAAATATCCGTTCATTCACCCACCTTGAGACTGAAAAGCACAGGTAACTTAAACAGTACCTAAATACTACTACTATCTATATTCGGAAAAATCACCAAGATTATAGGTTAATGTTATAAAGAATTTCATAACGTATCCAAATATGATTACAGAAAGTACGCGACTTTGTGAACACTTTATTGAAAGCTTCTGATTTATTGCGCCATCTAAGGCTGAAAAACAAGTATCAAACAGAATAAAACATACCATTCAACAGGGATAAGAATGCCGAACCTTTGGTGTTGAAGGTTACCACCAGACGTAGATGTTTGACGCAATGCTCCCTAGCGGTCGCAGGAGCAAAAATCACGAACAGAATTATAAAAATTATCTGAGATTACAGATAATTTAGTACTAGCTCACACGCTATCGCGTGTGAGTCTAAGTTATTAGAATGAAATTCGTTTAACCCCAGTGGAAAACGTGAAAACGATTTGTTTAAACCACAAAACAAACAATGGAAAAGTAACAGCGCTACAAATCAGAAGTCACAACTGCGCTCCAAAGACAAATTTTCAGAGTCTTTTATAGCTGAAAATTTTAGCTAATAGGCAACATGATTTGCATATTTAAAAGGTATTTTGCATAAATTTCTATAAAATTTTGTGAAAGTTAAAATTTTATGCAAATCAGACACCGGTTGAAAACAACCGAAGAAAGAAAGCTGCAAAGCAGCAGAACAAAAAAGGAAAACAACACAAAACATAAAGAAAGCAAACGCACCCTAAAAGGGTGAAAAGAAACAACAAAACAAAAAAAACAAACCCGAGCAAATCTGCCCACCCAAATCAGACCTGACTTGGCAACATCCGGTGAGTATCTGCAATATCTCAGGGAACCTGGAGCTTCCGTATAATTTAGCATGTCCACCCTTACCAACACATGAGCACCGCTTGTAGCAAGCTCTCTTAAGATATATCGGTTTAGCTTCGCACTTTCTGAGTTCAAGACCCTCAGACCAGCAATGCCACAGATTAGTGGCAATGCTCCCGGGATCCTTTCCGATTTAGCCTCAAAGGCCACAAAATTGTGCGGTTGTATCGCCCACACATCTTATCCGATGTGTTCCGGCTGTTAGGTTCTAAGTTTTTCCTCCTACGCAAGATGATGGACACAACCATATCTCTACAGAGACACATCAGCGCCCGAATCGAACATTCCGGTAATCTGATAACTCCTTATACTCATCTCAATATATAACCCTGTCGCCTTTGTCGCAGCAGCCCCGTGCACAGAGTTTACACCAGGATTCCTCGCCTCCGCTACTGAAGGTGATGGCTCCTCGTGCATCTTTCTAATCCATATATTCGGTGCCCCGTCATCCTGAGCTGCGGCCGTCGGTGATGCGATGCATGGCCCCAGCACCTCCTTTGATCTCTGCATTATAATCGGGCCTTGCACCTGATTACTACTTGCCGAAGTTATCGGTGGCAAGGGTGCATTCAGTCCCGGGACTGGCAACCGATTTGCTCTCCAGCAATTATCCGTTGTATAGTCCGCCCGGTTACAATGAGCGCACCACTGTTGCCCTCTGCCTAGGCCCGCTTGTCCTTGTCCCTGTACTAGTCTTTGATTACCCGCATTATTCATTTGTCCTGATTGTCCGGCGTTGTTTGCTCTGTTCGCTTTCGTCGGACACTCCCTTGCTATATGGCCTGTCCTTCGCAGAAGAAACACGACTTAACGAACTCCTCAGCTTCACTCAACCCTTGTTCTGCCTGGGTATCTGTTACCTTCCCCACGCTGGGCAACACTTGTTCCAACTGGGGCAAGTGCTCCCCTTTTTTTACTTGGGTCATACTCCCTTACTGTACCTATCCTTCTGTTTACCATGACCAATGAACGATTATAGTCTAGGGTAATCCCGAAATTGTTGAACATGTCATCCCCGAAAATCAGTGCCGTCTGAATCTCTGGTGCGATGTGAATGTGAGCTATCTTTGTCGTGCCTCCCATGGTCACCAAGTACTTCAGACACCCTATTGTCTGCTGCACTATCTGGTTATTATTAGTCCTGCATGAAATCTGTATTGATTCATCCTGGGGTAAATCCGAAAAATATTTCTTGTACGCCGATATGTGAATTAACGACACATCCGCGCCCGAATCTAACATCCCGGTAATCTGATAGCTCCTTATGCTCATCTCGATATACAATCCAGTAGCCTCTGTCGCAGTTGCCTCTTCCACAAAAATCACACCAGGATTCTGTACCTCCGTCACTTAAGGTGATGGTTCCTCGCGCATCTTTCTAATGCGTATATTCGGTGCTCCGTGTTCCTGAGCTGCAAGCACCTCACTCAATATGACTGTAACTCTTCAGCGTATTTGCTCAAGTCACCTTTTTGGCGAATCGTCTGGAATGCTGCTATCCAATTCACCAAAATTTGAACCAACTTTTTCGATTTCTTGCAGCGTAGCCCCAAGTCTTCAATAGTATGGCTGCTCCCTGGGTTCCTTGATGCTAACCGATTGTTTTTGCTAGCCGCCATACAGCGCCAAGTCCACAATTTTGTTTTACTTTTATCAAATCCCTGTCACTGGTTCCTTATTAGTTAGCTACTCGTGAAAACTACCTGACTGAGCACCCTGAACTAGTCTAAGTTCTGATTTAACAAAAAGTTTTAATTGCCAGTGACTCAATTGAGTTCCAGGCACCTGATACAGTCCTTTGCCGTCCAATTCGACACTTTCCGCCTTTTTTTACAAATTCCCGTAAAAAATTGCATCAACACCGTTTTTTCAAAGTTTTTCGCCCTGTACTTTTGGTACAGCATGCCTCTTGTTCCCAAATTTGACAGAGATACTTAAGTACGTTACAGTTCCTAAGTCTATCAATGTCGCTCCTTTTTCCTTGCATTCACAATTTCCTTCAAGAGGTCACTGGCACCGAACCCCGCTGGGACCTGTACAATTTCCTGAATTATTGCGGCCTAAGCCCCAAGTCCACAATTCGTTTTACTAAACCTTTTAGACCGGTTAAGCCTGTATTGTTTGTTACCCGTTTCAAGTACCAGACACCTGTGCCAGTCCCCAATTCTATACCGGTAGATTTGACCGCTATCAGTCAACTACAATCGGCAAACCCCAGTAAACTCTAAATACAACCCAAGAAATCCGCTTAACACAAGCCCCAGTTATCCCATAAACCCTGGTACTGCCGTAGGCTCCGCGCTATGCACTCCAATTACTACAACTCCTGAATGCCGGTGCATCGTAGGCTCATATTGAGCTTTGAATCCTATCCGCCTAAGTCACGCGGTATCGTTATACAAATCAACTCCTTCAACCACATGAATAAACTAAACTTATAAATCGTCAAGAAAATCACAAGTAAAAAACAGCCGCCTTCCGTAAAGTAAAAATACTATAATGATTATAGAGGCTTGCTACCCCGGCCCCCGTGTCGAGTTGATTTGCATATATTTGAAAGTCCCGGGCGTCTCAGACACCATAGGGACACCTATATCCGTCATTGCTATAATTACAACACAACAACAACGTACCTAATGTCCTCCAAACCCCCTATTTATGCTATTTAGCGCAATAAGTTAACAAAAATATATTTAACGGCGACGCAGGGCCCCTGATAGACTAGGTGGTGGAACATGGGACTCCCTTAAGGTGGGATTTGTATTTGAATTTAGATTTTTTAGCTTTTAGTTTGAAGTATATTTGAGAGTGACACAGCCTCTACAACCCCGCTTCGGCACAGATGCTGACTGCGGCATCGAACCAAATTTTATGGCCCTATTTACTGCTTTTTTTGCCGCCACTAAAAAACGTAAATAACAAAACATATGCATATTCACACAAATAACAATAACAACAAAAAAGACTTTTTATTTTTTGTTTCTTTTATTTACAACTATACAAGTAACACATCGACCCAATGCGGGGTTCACGTTATAACTGGGGCAAACGGGACACGGTTTGTCCCATGTTGATTCGACGTCAACGTTAAAATTCGGGCGCTTATATCGGGTCAACAGACAAAACTCGAATGTCATATGACATTAGCTTACAAACCACCGCTCTCAAATGATCAATGTGTACAAGAGT
>JASANG010002818.1:0-58511 GCA_030248215.1 Enoplolaimus lenunculus | reverse complement strand
TAGGCTGAAAACGCAACACGTGCCGGGTACATTCTTTTCTACACAGAATGTACCCAGTTGCATACTCTTGTTGAATACGCATCATTTACTCTTGATATTATTTTTATTGTTGTTTTGATTCTTGTAATGATTATGGCATAAATGATCATTAAATAATCTTAAATCTAAGTTTTCTCAGAAAAATAGCTGTAACCTTCAGTACAGTGAACGAAATTGTACAATTTTCAATAGATTAACAATAGGAGTCTTAAAAGTTAAATTAAGTCATGTAGGCGATTTTCAGAGTTGCTCATGGCATTGCGACGAAATCATTTAACTTTAAACCTAAACGTGATGCAGTACTTAATCTTTAAGTAATAAGCTGAAAATATATATCTCAATAGTAGGTTCGATCTGTGTGGAAACCAATTTTTGAAAGTTACAAATTCCGTGGCAAATATACTGGTTAATTATGCTTTATTTTAGCTTTCACCGCTTATACAGCCATGCTACTGCACGATTCGCTATATGCGATCAAACGTATAATAGGAAATATTACAAATCCAGCGTACAAAAGTAACAAACATTTGTAACATTGAGATTTATGGTTTTATCATAAAATATTTTCTAAAAGAGAAACGTCCATGCTTGATTCGTATTTTATTGAATCCTGAGTTTTATTTCAGCTGGCATATACACCAATCGTCGTAGAGATGTATCGAGATGACATCCAACGTTACTTTTTGGGCCGTTCCGGTTTCTGGCGAGTCTGTAAAAGAGTAGGCTTACATTCTAGACTACATTTTTTTGCATATGCTTAAGCTTAGGCTTTATGCTTAGGAATACGCTTTTGCAACGCTTAGGTTTAGGCTTAGGCTTAGGAATACGCTTTTGCAACGCTTAGGCTTAGGCTTAGGCTTAGGAATACACTCAATTTACTGTTACGGCCCTAAAAGTAACATTGGCCAGGATGGTAATTATAATGTATGAGCATATCATCCGTTGTTGTTTATTGAAACGAAAGTTAATTTTATACATTTGCGTTAATGCCTTCAATTCGCCAGTTGAAAACTATGCAATTTGTGATAATATTCATTTGTCTACAAAGTTTAGTACCTGAATAGTTGTTAATGTTAATCGTACTATTTCAAAATAGTTCTTAGAATCATCTATTTAAACATATAAATTGTCATGAAATTGTTTTGATCGGATTAGTTAACTTTCTGCGAAATGCCTTTCTTCCAAATCACCCAGGTGATCGTATATTTAAACATCAACTACGCTTCAATTTGCTGCAAGATTTATGCTTTGGTTAGCAGACACAAAAACTGTTCATTGAAAACGATTTGGCCGATGTAAAGAATTGGAGCGGAACAGTATTATAAGCATATTCCTAAACCTAAGCCTAAGCCTAAGCCTATGCCTAAGCGTAAGAATGAGCATATCTCAAAGCCTAAATCTAAGCTTAAGCCAAACCCAAGCAAAAAAATTAGCCTAAAGCTTAAGCTTACTCCGTTGCAGTCCCACAGGAAAGCGTTCCGGCCCTGATCTTTACATGGGCCAAAGAGCCAAAGACTTCTTTTGTCTCAAACCTCTAGAACTGTTCTACGTAGGAATGCGAACAGGACTTGGATTTGTCGTGCGAATGTTACCAAATACACCCGGTAGGTTCAGTAACAAATTACTCAGGCATAAAAGCGGACATATTTGTTGCGCATTATATATTTCAGTTTGTTTCTTGGCAAAGCACGTAAAACATTTTGTTGGTAACGATTTTTGCAAGTTCGTAAATGCAATGGGTATTTGTGGGCCCACCTCCTGGATTCACTAAGCAATTTTTATATAAGTAGGGGTACGTGTTTACCCCCGTCACACTGTTAATTTAATAGTAGGCGAACATTAACCCTTCCCAAGCGTTTATATTACATTATCACACATATAAACTGCGAAACGTATGCTTCAATAAATGCAAAAACGTTAATGGAGGTCAAATTTTGTGTCATAATCAGCGAATCACATGACCATTTTACTAAAGATCGATCATCATTTTATAACTCTTGATAAGCATTTGCTACACACTACAAAATTGTCAGATGTCTACAAAACGGTTTGTACCAGCTAAACTGGCAGTAAACTTATCGGGTAGAGTTCGGCAAAAAATACTAATACGATTCGTAAAGTATCATTGTTGCATGAATTTAATGGCCAATGTAAAGAACAGGGGCAGAACAGTATTATTAGCATATTCCTAAGCCTAAGCCTAAGCATAAGCCTAAGTGTACGAATGAGTTTATTCCTAAGCCTAAGCTTAAGCACAAAAATGGTGTAAAGCTCAAGCTTACTCTCTATTCTAGTATCACAGAAAAACGTCCCGTCCCTGATGTTTACATGGGCCAATTTAATTAGAAGTTTAATTAAAAACTAATGCGTTACACAGGCTGGGAATTTTCAATTAAGCAAAAACAGCGAAACTAATATTCACGTTATATTCGGCAGTATTTTAATATTAAAGTAGAAAAATTGATTTGCAAACAAATCTTGAGTAAAATTAAATCGTAGTTAATAATCAAAATACGTTTACTGTGACGATTGCCGCCATACCACTGCACGCCCACGTACGCCACTGCCGCACAAAAAATAATTTCTGAACTCCTACAGAAAAGTATTTTCTGTGGCAAATCTAAAAAGTTTTTCTGATATTTAAGACAATTTTTCTAAAAAATAACTAGAAAACGTTTATTTTCAAACTTCATTTCAAAACTTTTTTGAAAACTTTTCTGTTATAACAGAAATAATTTTCAAGTGCACTTTGCTAATCATATTTCTTAAATGTAAGAAATTTTTTCTTAAATGTCAGCAATATTATTTTGAGTGTGGACGCCACCGCGTGCTGTCACCGCTATGCGTTGCTAACAAAAACATAAGCAAAATCTATCTGGCGGGGTGCGTTGGCTCGCGGCAGCGTGCAGCAAATTTAATAAACATTTTGCCGTACGGTATGCAGGCGGGCGCTGGCGTTTGTCGGCACGCAGCAAGTATAACGCAACCGTAGTGTTTAAATTTGACCGAAATTCGCTTTGGCAGAAGTATAGACTTATAAAGCGCAAGCTATAGTTTAATAGTTTCGTGCCTGATTTAGTGTAATCTTGTTCTATATCTTGCTATTAGGTCAAATTCCTGGATCATCCGGAGCGGTTTTTTAGAACAAGGATGTGGTCAGGTTGAGTTACTTACACTGCTAAAAATGGTGAGTCAAATTGACTCTTTCCGAAATAGGCTTTTCCGGACTACACAAACTGAGTCAAAATTCGACTCCGCCAGAGTTGCATTCGACAAACTGGAGTCGCGCAGTGAGTCAAATTTGACTCTGGTGGAGTCGAATTTTGACTCACTTGTGCAGACCGGAAAAGCGTATTTCGCAGAGAGTCAAAACGACTCACCAGTTTTTGCAGTGTACATTATAGGTGTCGACACATGAATTTGCACGAATTATTGTTACAGAATTTTTTGCACACTTTGCACGCACCTTTATTGTGGATGGCACATTTTACGCACAAGCAAAATATAATTGTATTGCGCTTGCCAAAATTACAATGGCTCAAATTATACGTGAAACCAACTATTAAATATCTGTAAGATATATACATCGATTTGACTTCTTTATCTGTCGTTTGAGACAATTCTAAGATGCACAAACCTTTACAACGGTTTTTGACAATTATGAGCAAGTTTATCCGGTTAATTGCGCAATTCATATTTTTTCTCGTCTGCTAATGTTCGCTTTGTTGGACATAACCGCAATTTTCAAAATCAAAATGTCCCTGGATTATAATTTCGTTTTCACTTTTTTTAGCTCTAAGCAATGTTTATCTGCAAAAACCTATAATAAGTCTCACAAACATTAGAGTGTGGATAATAATTTTTGAATCGACATTTATAACTCATATATAAACTTGTTGGCGTTCGGCGTTTTGGGCACAATGATACATGTTTATTTACTGGTTTTCGCCTGTATTATGGGCTATTTGCATGCCGCTCCATCAAGGTTCACAAGTGATCCTACACGTTACTACAAGGTAAGCATCCGTAATAATCATTTGAAAAAAGTTGCAAGAAAACAGCTTCGTTTCATGTAAACCTACCGCCGGAAGTGACAACAAACTTTGACAGTTTGCGTTCTTCCTCAAAAACATTTCACACCGCCCAACGACTGGAATGTGTAGCGTTTCTTCAACAGGCCTCGGTATAGATTTAGCCTCATGCGTCAGGCTTAGCCTTATGCTTACTGTAGTGACTCATATAGGGCCAGGATACCTTTCGTCCCGTTGTTACGTTCGTGTTTATTGGGATGCAAACGTGAACAGTGAGAAAAACAAAAAATGATATGAAAAACGGATATTCAAGTATAAACGTTGCGGCCAATGTTACTTTTACGGGCGTAACAGCAGATTAAGCGTTTTCCTAAGCCTAAACCGTAGACGCGCCCAATATTTTTTAAGATTTTGAACGAATTTTGTCATTTTCATTTCAAATCACTGCAATTGCAGTATATCTGTATAAGACTAATTGGGTGGTTTATGAATAATGTACAACTAAGAAATAAAACGGAAAGTGGACACCAATCTTTATCGCAAACGGATATCCGATTATACTCTGCTGGGTATATATTTCTGGTGTTTTTAAGCAGTTGTTTACCAAAAATGGCGTACATCCTTTTCGTATGAGCGTGGCGTTGCCGAGTGGCATTCCGAGTTCACAGAATGGTAGCAATCGTGTTCGAAGAATTTCTTTTCAAGTTCCATACGACTGTCTGTTTCGGCCGTCTATAATGTGCTACTGAAAGCGCTACGAAGCTGTCGTTTGATCTTAGCGAGCAAAAAATGAAATAAGATTACAAAAATACTGATAGTTCAAGTCGATCCGTAGTCAACTCATTTTGCTTAAGCAGGGAACTGTACAGTTTTTAAGAGGTCCACAGAAAGGTTTTTGGTGACTTTTGCAACGGAAAATGGAACATTTGTAGGGCGGCCTAAAATTGTTTCGAGAGCTAACGCTTCTCCTGTTCCCTGTGACTACGGACCCGAATCTCAGACAAACAATATTATAAACTACCAACAGTATTTTGCGTTTGGCCAAAGTAAACTACAATAATAAACCGTTCAAACTATTGTACCAATGTTTCCATCACATCTGCTAATAAAGTCAACATCATAATGAATATTTTTAGCTAAAAGTTTGCAGTGAAAATTGCAAATATAATGTAAAATCGATTATTATTACTAGCCAACGTGTTGCAAAATTTCCAACGCTAATATGTTCGCAATAAGCATTATAGAACATAAGCTTAAGTGGCTTGTAAACATTCAAAATACAGAATACATTTTTTCTAAGAAAACACCAAGGAAACTGTCCATGAAACTTCAGTGGCATCAATGACTGTCAAATTTAACATGCGTTTGGGTATCAGCTTCCTACTATCAACTATTCAATAGTTCAATGTTCAAGACAGATAATTATATTATTCAGTTAATTTTGCACGTAGGCGTAAATAATTAACACCATAATGAATTTGTCATTTTTATAAAGGAAAATTTGCTTTAAAATAAAAATATTCGGAAGGTTTTAGCGCTGCCAAAAATTCAACTTTTTGTTAAGTCGCAGACATTTGTTGCATAACTTGAAGACTACACTTATTCTTAAAGAGCATACTTACTTGTGTTTTATCACATTTATGCGCATATACACTAAACAGCAAGGAATGATGCTCAAAATACGTATGTGGTTCGTTTCAGCTTTAATATATTGATTATTATTGTTATTCACAAGTTGTATCAAAACTTGAAATTTGTCGAAATATGCAAGACGGCCAAATTTCTCGCGTTAAATCACAATTAAGATATCACCGAAACACAAACTGCAATAGTATATTAGTAAATCGCGTATGATTCCAAGAGCCATATTTTAAAAGTGCAAGTTCTACATTTTAGTATCATATGATATTCAGTCTAGTTTACCACCACTTTGCAGACATTTTCAAACATGTCATTTGATACTGGCAGACAATATTTGGAATATCGTATGATATTGCACTACAAACAGTGAATGACACATGTCAAGATAGCAGTCAATTCAAATGTTTTGACTTTGAGAGCAGATCAACGTGCATACAAAATATTACCCGCTATTGTAATAGGCACAAAACGTGTTCCAGGCTGCCCCAGTTATAACGTGAACCCCGCATAAGCCTACTCTTTTACAGATCCACCACAAACTGGGACGGCCCTGAAAGTAACATGGGCCATATATTGAGGTTACGGTGGTTTACCTTATGAGTCACAGTTAAATGAAGCGAATGGTGTATTTGGATATTGCACTACAAACAGTGAATGACACATCAGGATAGCAGTCAATTCAAATGTTTTGACATTGACATCGGATCATCGTGCATGCAAAATGTTACCCGCTATTGTAATAGGGACAAAACGTGTTCCAGGCTGCCCCAGTTATAACGTGAACCCCGCACACATGGGCCATATATTGAGGTTACGGTGGTTTACCTTGTGAGTCACAGTTAAATGAAGCGAATGGTATATTTCACAAATATTCACACTGGTCAATTAATTGAAAACAAATTTAATTTTGACAATTTTGTAGCCACCCCTTTGTTTTATTTTTCAACTTAATTAAATTTAGAAAATGGTTCAGTTTTTCAACAGTGCTTTTATTTCATGAGCGGTAGCGAAAACTTCACCGATCGAACCGTGTTAACCCTATCAAGCAGCTAAATCGAAGTGCAAAATGTAACCTGCAACAGAAAGAGATTCCGACTATGCATTGCAACGAAAATTAAGCATTCAAATAGTTTTCAGTTCAGATAAAATTGTTGGAAATAGAAATAGACTCATACTTTGTGGATATATGATGTTGGAAGATATGAACAATTTAAACGTTAATACAATTTTTGACTATATTTTAAAATTTTGGATGAAAAGCAAACTAATGAGCGTGTTTATCTATGCGAAGATTTTGGAGTTTAGATTTCAGCGGAACAGTAAAACAAACACAAGATTTCTGGCAGCGAGAAAATTGTTAAGAACACGATGCACAAATTTAAGACGTATAACCGAATTGGCCAATTTTACTTTTAATGCCGTAACAGTAGATTAAGCGTATTCCTAAGACTAAGTCAGCCTAAGCAAAAAATGTAGTCTAGAATGTAAGCCTACTCTTTTACAGACCCACCACCACAAACTGGGACGGCCTTAAAAGTAACATGGGCCATCGAATTGGTGGTTTCTACTAAAAGCACTTTTTAATATATAGCACGGGCATTTGGTGCAATGCAGATGCAGTTGTAATGATCGTGTGCGTAGAAATTTTAGGGAGATGTAGTCGAACAAGGCTCGTTCCTGATGCGGGTTTCACGTTATAACCGGGGCCTGACCCGATATAAGAGCCCGAATTTTAACGTTGACGTCGAATCAACATGGGACAAACCGTGTCCCGCCTGCCGAGGTTATAACGTGAACCCCGCATGAGATTAGTCATTTGCAGAAAAGTACAAATATACCCAATGTTGTGGGCAGACTGGCAGACCTTGTACAACGCATGGCAGAGGCGGATCCAAAAATTTTCAACATGGTAGGCCGGCTGGCAAATGTTATGAAACGCAAAACTTGTAAGGACCTCATCATTTTATCACCAAACAGTTTTGTAAGGGCGAAAAATTGTAAGGTAGTGTGACCTTACCATTTTTTATCACAAAAAACTCTGCGGGAAAGATTGGTTTTTACAAAAAAAATTTCTGTGGGAAAAATTGTAAGTTAAGGACCTTAACATTTTAACACAAAAAATTTCTGACGGGAACGTACGCCACCCGCCCTGTCTCTGGGTCTGCCCGGCGCATGGTATTAATTATAATGCGACATTGTGAAACAAATTTTTTGCAGATTACCAAACGCCAAAATTTGGAGCGCATATTTGCGCCGAAAGTTAATTAACATTCGTTTGGGATTTGGAATACAGTAGATTCAGTAATTTTCTGCAAGACATTAACGTAATCCATCCAGAGATAATAAGGCCAAAGTGATGAATGTTAATAAAATATTTTCAAAGCCAAATTTTTCATGGCAAGAACGAGTAGGCGAACCAAAGCCAAAGCGTTTTATAAGGGCTTTCGTTATGATATAACTGAAATACATTGTTGTTTGATGTAATGCGTATTGCTTGATAATAGATTAATTAGTTTTCAAATTGAGTTTTCGTTAATTCAACATTTACCCCGGTACATTCTACTTTGACCAGAAACATATGCAACCAATGATATCGATTAGTATAATTTTGTTGCAATTTTTAAAATATATAAACGCGGGTAACTCAAATTTGGTCATTGGCTTAACCCTTTCTCACATGAAAATTTCCTATTTCCCCTGAGACCTACTTTTATGCTAGGAATCGAACTCTAGTGACTTGAGTGGGACGCGAATACCATCACCACTCAGCTATAGGGGCTTGACGCTCGGGCCCGAGGGGGCTCTCACGTCTTGTGATGATTTAGTACTATGTATACGTGTTGCAATTCTTAAACACGGTACGATATATACTATTTAACGTATATACACTGCGCTGAGTTGCCTGCACGCAACTCAATGTGAGAAGGGGTTAAGGATTTACTTAATTTAAATACGCTTTTAGAAACAAATTCAGTAAATGTTCAGCACATAAAAGCATGAAATCGAACTTTAAGTAGGGTTTATTAACCTAACGCACCTAACTGATCGTTCGATTCGTTTTTTATATAAGGTTTAGGTACACTACTGTAGTGACCCGAATATGTGGGGGGACTGATATTTATTTGGCAGGGTACCCCCCATTGTTATTCGGTTTACGGACTGTTATTTATTTTCAACCAGCCCTGCGCCACCCTTCTTTACTGATATATATCCGGTATTGCAGCTATCCGGTGAATTAAACGGTTTTTACCTTGCATTAAAAGCTTGAGCGATAGTGCAGGGTTATACTTAGGAATGTACTTTCAAAATTTAAGTACGCTTTAAAGTTTCGAACTCGAATTATTTGGTCATGGAGTTATTAATGCGCTACAATTAGGGATAATTGACATTTATGGGCTCTAAATAGGGTTTAGGGACTCTAGTATATATGCGGTGTTGCAACAAACCGTTAAATAAACGATTATTGGTCTTGAATCGAAAGCTTGAGCGATAATGCAAGGTTATACTAAGGAATGTACCTTCAAACTTAAGTATCCTTTAAAGTTTCGAACCCAACTTTACTTGGTCCTGAAGTCATTTATGCGCTGCAATAGGGATAATTGACATTTATGGACTCTAATTAGGGTTTAGGGACTCTATCCGCTTACGGACTCTTATTACGGATACGGAACTCCTATTGATTGGGACTCAAAATGGAGACCCCCTTTTATTCGGGTCAATACAGTATATATGTACATATTAAATTTATATTACAATGTGAGGCTATTCGTTTGTGACCAGAATGATCTGTTAAGAAAAATATACCATTAAAAATTAAAAGAGATGAAACAAGGCTTGACGTTCATATTCCAATTGATTTCTGTTGTAGTTTGCTTAGTATTAACTTAAAACTATACAGCGTTTGCGTCAAAACCATGTCAATGTCTTATCAACGGCTAACATTATGCAGTTTGCTATTGTTGATGATTTGTGCTGATTTCGCTGTAACAGCAGGCAGGGTAGGTTTGATCAAATGGTGACACTCGTGAAAAATTATTGCAGGAAAAAATACTGCAAAAATGGTTTCATTTCTATTTATTTATGTTTTTTTAAAATATTAAAAAATTCATTTTTTCCGGTCATACATTTTTCTGAAAAAACAACAACAACCCAGCTCTTTAGCTTAGACAAGCACGCGTTGGGGTTTCGGCTCGACTCTCACCCCAATGGTACAAAATGTAAGACCGCGCGTTGGGTTTCGGTTCGTTCAATTTCCCTTTGGAGTGGAAGGTCGATACGTTTTGTGAAAAATTAATGTTGCATGATCGGTTGTCAACAATGAACAGCCCGTATATAAGAGGACATCTAAACTGTCTAAGATTTTCAATTGTGTACCCAGTTGCATACTATTGTCTAAGAGTGATCATGCAGGGTGCAACCAGAGGTGAAAAATACAGGAGCCGGAGTCGGAGGTCAACGAAACTTGCCGGAGCCGGAGGTAAGGCGAAATTTGGTAGTAAAATTGTCGGGTAATTGGTTAATTTTAGCTAATACGTTGAACATGTTGGTCAGTTGTTTGGGTTTTACACTAATTTTCTGCGAATTTTCGGAAATTCTTTCTTGCAAATACTGACAATTGTAAAATGAAGCGTGCTAAACAGATAACTTTTGCAAAATTATACTAAATTTACTACCGAAATTGCCGGAACCTCCGACAAAAAATCAACCGGAGCCGGAGCCTGAGGCCGATTTTTGCGGAGCCGAGCCGCAGGCAAACCTCCGGTTATACACCTGTCATACACTACACTTGCTTGTATAAATTTACACAATTTCGTCTGATATATATTTTCCTGTCCGACGTTGAGCAGCTGATATTCTAGGGTACCAATTTTGCAAGATCTTTAACACGGAAGTTTCTGGTAATATAGAAGGGTCCGTTGGGTATGCAAGTCAGCTGAGTGGCAAACAGTGTCAAGATCACAGTGCTAAAATTCTGTTTTGTTGAAATGCAAATCATGAGAAATATTTTTAACCAATTTTTTTAACCTGAGCCAAGACTAAACCCGGTTCTTGTTCTGGCATTTCTTTACCTTTCCGGTTCCGGTTTCGATTCCTGTATTTTATAATTCCGGTTGCACCCTGGTTACAGTATTTAACCTGACCACTGTTGTACAATTGTAATTGGATTATTATGACGTTTTTCGTTTTTTACTCAATTTTTTGCCTGAATATTCGAACAAAAATGTTGTTATTAATAGGTTTGCAATTTTTTGCAAAACCAAAACCGAATTTATTGTATTTTGAAGTAATTGAAGTTTAAGCGCAAATCGTAGTGCAGCACTGAATAAGTTTGAAACTTCGCTTATTAATTTCTCATACAGTACAAAATTAGTTCTGTTATAATTACGGCAAATTTAGAATTATTCAAATCCGGTACTCCAAAAATCGATTTCATTTTGACCTATTTTGGCAACATACTTTATGCAGATTATGGTCCATGTATAGAACAGGGCCGGATCGTTTTCCGGAGGGGCTATAATTGAGTCAGTTTAAGCTTTAGACTATTTTTTGCTAGGGCTTAGGCTTAGGCTTAGGCTTAGGCTCAGGAATAGGCTCATCCATACGCTTAGGCTTAGGCTTAGGCTTAGGCTTAGGAATATGCTTATACTACTGTTCCGGCCCTGTTCTATACATGGGCCCAGTATATAATTCGAATACGTTTCATACCCGAACGATTTTAAATCAAATCGTGCAATTTTTAGGTAAAATAAATTGAAAAATTAGTCCACCAGTACGTTTAGCGTTGGCATTGCATTAGTATTTTTAGTTGAACCTACTGTTGCTTGGAAGACTAGTCAACGATAACGTCCATAACAAGGTACGCCAAGTTTGAACCCAAATTGTTAGCATTTCGTTGCATTTCTTGATACTCGAGATTAATGCAATCTGTAATATCAAAGCTGGAACGCCCTACATACGAACCTATAAACGGGCGGTACCTCTGTTTCCGACAGAAAATTAATCTCCAACTCCGCCTCCAGTAAAATTTTGCCCAAGGTTCCGGACTGAAATTTTCCATAGTTTGTATTTGTTTGGAGTTTTTTTAAATTGTTATTATTTCATAAAAATAAGCGTAAAATCAAAATATTTAACAACACCTTAATTACACATATATGCTAGCAAATTAAATATCAGTTTTACTAATTATTTCACAGCATTTCCGGGTTCGCTATTTTCCCGGCTGTGTTACATTTTGAAGATTTCCGGCTCTGGAATGTTTCGCCTTTGGTTTCACCGGGCTACATACGTATTTTGGGCAGTGTTTTTGCGTTCACATATAGCAGTTCCGGATAAGTTTACGAGTTGTGTTATATAATATATTGTTTCAACCAGGTTCCAACTCGCGACGTGTGTCCTATGCTACAGGGGGGCCGCCTCTTTTACATTAATACAATCATCCAAAACCGAAACACATGTCAAAGTTGCAATAAAACCGGTTTAGGTTTAGGCTTAGGAATACGATTAATCTACAGTTACGGCCCTAAAAGTAACATTGGCTGGCCTTTGAATAAAAATACAACATTGTGAAATAATGATCGCAATTAAATGTGTAATCGTTACAGAAATTATGCAATTCTTTAAGCGGATAAGTATAAAATGGCGTATATAGAAACAGCAATCTGTATACCGATACCATCAAATATGTGACTAGTTTTGTTGAAATATGGCTTTTGCGTTAGTTTTTTTTACATCGATAGCGTTCTTAAAAAATACCTCGTTTCTGACTCGAATAAAATTTTTGCCGGAGGTTCCGGCAATTTTTGGATTGAATTAATCCAGCGTTACCCCAAAATTGTACCGTTCAGTGTGTTTGGCTTAAGCGTTCGGTACAATTTTGAGTAATAAATTATCGGAACTTTTCAAAAAATTGTAAAAGCAAAAGCTTTGACGACACTTTACTTATATTTGTTTACCTTAGCAAATTATACATTGCTTCAACTACCTAATTTCGCTTCCATCAGGGCTGTTGGCGGATACAGGGAGAGACAAAGGACGTTTCCGGTTTCCGGTTCCAAATTGAAAATTTCAACACAAATTCAAAAGTTTTGCGCATTTGCACAATTCAGTCAATCTTTTAAAATATCGAAAAATTTGCTAAAAGCCAGTTTTCACAATGTAAAATTTCGAAACACAAGAAGTCCCCTCATTCACCTGAAAATTCTGAATCCGGCCATTGCCTTCGGTTCCATCTCCGGCACGTTTTGGTAGCTTTTGGCTTCGGCTTCAGAATTTTTCCTCTGGTCGCAGCCAGATACGCTGCCTACATTACATATATACGCAGCCCACGCTGCATCTTACCAGTTTTCAGTTATAAACTTAGTGCATTCTACACACAAAACAATTTATTGATACTGCATGTCTCTATTTAAAGTAATTGATGTTTGGGGGTGCAAATTTTACCAAATTGGCAAAATGGAGTAATACTAATAATAATAATAATTACAGCTTATTTAAAGAAATTTTGGGTTTCTAAGGTATAAATGAAAGTTGTAAAAACTTTTGCTTTTAATATGGCAAAGAATGGATGTTTTACGCAGGTTTGTTCATAAGTGTCCCCTTTAAAAAGCCCTATTTGCCGCCCCCCGACTTTTAAGAACCTATTTTCGATGCTAAGCCTAGCCCCCGACTTTTAAAAACCTATTTTCGATGCTAAGCCTACCAATAGATGAAAAAAATTTAACTAACTGAAATGCCTGAAGCTTATGCCTGGACAATTTTCGTGCGTAAACTATGCGGAATCACAAATTTTTGGGAAATTGATAATCTAAAGAGTAACGGGATATTAAAAGAAATGTCCACAGTTTAAGATAAACAGTTCAAGGTACAAAGAGATTGAATTTGTATGCGGTTTGTTTTATGTTTCGTCAAACAGGACTTATTTTTGTTTTAATACAGCAATGAATTCAACTACCGGTTTGAATGTTGACGATGTTCAGCACACTGTAAATTCTAATGAGTTGATTAATGGACTAAGAGAGAACTAGTTATTTTATGGTTATTTCTGAGTTAATAAAAGTAAATGTTAACTCACTGTTAGATGATTTAATTCCGTGTGAATTGTATAATTAACTCAGAATTCTGGAGTGGATTCAGGTCAATCTGAGTTGAAATTAACTCAATGGAATTTACAGTGTAGGAGAACAATATATCTGACAGTAATAAGTTTATGGAACTACCAGTGAAATGTACACTGAGTGGGATGTGGATCCGGATTTTGATACCCGACCCGCGCTTTACGTACGCAAATAAAATTTTTTTCTATCTGCGGGTTTACCTATGCAAAACCATAAGTGATTTGCACTGTAATGAAGTTTTACGTTATAGCTCCAATGAATTTTACATCTGAATAGTCAATGCTTACAAGAAACAACAACGTTCCAAACCCAACTAAATATAGCACAGAAGTTTTGCGTTTTCAACGCTCACTGAATAACATAGTGAATGGCATGTTTTGCACCTCTTAAAAGGTTGGCGCCCGTAAAAGCTGCCAATTTTTTACCCGTGTGATGCAAATCTTTACCCGCGGCTAAAATTTCGCACCCGACCCCCGTTTATCCGCGGGTGCCACTTTGGAACCGCTTGCACCGAAAGTTGAGTTTATGTCCTAATTTATGAGCCTGTAAAGCGATTAGAAATAACTCAGATATGGTAGAATAGCGAATGAGCGAAAAATTAAATGTATTTTGAAAAATATGACAGGTTTTGTTTGACCAGGTATTTGGGTGCGGATGCTCCCTACAAATGGAAAATAAGGAGGATTCTGATCCAGCCCTGTTGATGACTTGTTTTTGCTTGAATTCTTTGCAAACCGTGAAATATTTGGTTTGATTGATTGCATATATACTGTTAACGATAATATGTTTTCGGCAAAACAATTTATTTTATTTGAAATTACTGGCTTGTGTGATTGTTTTCACGCCGCCTCCTTTGCCGCTTTTAGGAACTGCTTGTTTAATTTTGGCGAAAATACGAGATTCCTTTGAAACCTTTCACGTTGTTCCATGTCATGGGTTTGTTCCGTTATCCCTCAGCCCGCGTTTGCCCAAAAATCGTTGGATTTAAAACTTTTTTGCATATTTGAGATTCTACGACCTCGCCACGCCTCAATTCGAATTTTTGAAATATTCGGTTTTTAAGGTACCCAAGGTCCCCGGTCCCTTTTGGGACCCAAAAAAAATTTTGTCAAAAAGTTTGGCAAATTAAATACAGTTCGATGCAAAGTGTCCAGCTGAATCCAATAGTATTCAATTTTTCGCAATCAAATGTTTGGTTGACGAGTTATTGTCAAATGGCTGATTTGGCGTGCTGCCACCGATTTGGCTCGGCGCCAAATCAGTTATTTGACCATAATTCGTTCCCTAACCGTCTGATTGCGAAATATTTAACACTATTGGACTCATCTCTACAAGTTGCATCGAATGCTATATAACTTGTCCAACTTTTTGGCAAAACTAAATTTTGGGTCGCAAACGGGGAGACCTTGGGACTTTAAAAAAATCGAATTTTTCAAAAATTCAAGTTTAGGCGTGGAATGATCAGGGCAGGTCATGAGAAGATCAAATTTTGAATAATTTTAAAAATTCAAACCAGTTTTTGGGCAAACGCGGGCTGTGGGAGATAACGGAATAGACTTCATGTCAGATCAGCAGCCTCAAAACTTAGAAAGGATGTAGTGAATTTGTTTCCTACTTTTTCTATTACGATAATATCCGCTCTTAGCAGAAACAAATGTTCGCAAGCAGTAAGACTTTTAAGGTCTTGTGACTTGGCCCAGCAAACTAGAAGTTCTCTTGTTCATCTAAGCATTCGCCATTAGATACTTTTGTACAGATCATTTTTGCGTCCCTTTCGAATGTTGTGACCTGGACCTCACACACTGTAAATTTGAGTGTGTTCATTTTAACTCAGAATGAGTTGAATCACTCAATCTGAGTTAGGACTGTCAGAACTCAGAATTTTGAGTTGATTCACTTCATTCTGAGTGAATCAATCAAGTCACCCAGAGTCAACTCAACTCACAGTGAGAATCAAGTGAACTCAGAGTGAGTTAAAGTGTTCTGTTATTAACTCAGAAATAATTAACTTTCCGTCTGAGTTAATTAATTAACTCATTGGAATTTACAGTGTAGGTTTATCCATTATTTGGCCAATGTTACTTTTAGGGCCGTAAAATTTCTTGAACTCGTTTCTCAACCTTTGCCAATATTTTTCACCGTGCTGGTTGGAAAACACACAGTGAGCTTTAGGTAAACTCTTTCGGCCAATGTTTACTTTTAGGGACGTAACAGTAGATAAAGCGTATTCGTAAGCCTAAATCTAAGTCTAAGCGTTGCAAAGGCGTGATCCTAAGCCTAAGCCTAAGCCTAAGCCTAAGCAGAATAATGTAGTCTAGAATGTAATCCTACTCTTTTACTGACCCACCAGAAACCTGGACAGCCCTAGAAGCAACATGGACCCATGATTTTGTTACAGGGATCACGCCTTACTAAAAACTTCGAACCGGGCAGGGTCTTATTTTGTTACCATCTAAACGTGCCTAGAAATTGTTGATCTCAAAGATGGGATTGACCTCTAAAACACGCCTAGCTTCACCCATGCAGGACCGTTGCGTGTACGTCATAGCGAGTGTGGTGTATTTATCATTTTAGCTCAAGCGTTTCCACGAATACGATTTCATGCCCGTATATTATCAACCAATCCTCAAACGCGATCAAACGCCAGTGATCAATACCCGCTGGCTAACGAGCAAACGACAAAAGTTACCGGTGAAGTGTTACTTTTCTCCCGTTTCATGCTTCAAATGAAATCAACCGGTTAACGGCTATAAAATTTGACTGTTCAAATTTGGTAGATTTAAAAATTCATGGACGCACTCGCATTTGTATCAAATTGAACTTTTTCAATTGTATATGGCTTTAAACGCAGCAAAAATGCTGAATTGAAAATAAAACGTTGACTCAATCGGTGTGTTTTAAGCTAAACAAGCTTTAATCCAATCCGCGATTTTCGCGCAGAAAACTATTTTTAAGGGCGTCTAAATAGTTTGCCGGGCGTCCGATAATGTCAATTCTAGATTGTTTACTTTTAGACCGAGTCTATTTGGGGGGGCACCAGCCAATTTGGGAGGCACGGGCCCCCGATGCCCCTGTGGGGATACACTTGAACTCATACTCCATCCACTGTAATGAATTGTTTTTTATTCCGACCATTGAAATGGTTCTTCAAGCTAAAATAACACTGGATGCACGAATGAAAGCCGTTTATCTTCACCTCTCAGCTATATTAACCTGCTGGCAGAACCTGACGAGGCCCCCTGCATCGAGAAGATCTTAGCTGCTCAGCGCCACAGAGTTGTTCATAACCCGCCGGGACCCATTTGTACCAGCGTGTAGGAATGCCGGTCGAGTGAAATTTAGATGCCGGGAGCACAGCCGCGGGTAAAAAATATCACGCGAGGTTTAATTGCCAGTGGCGGATCCTGAAATTTCTGGTTGGGGGGATGCACAAGTGGAAAATGTTATGCTTTGTCACATGTGCATACATATTTATACGCATATAAAAACAGCCAAAAATCATACACACTGGACCATGTATAGAACAGCTGTCTTCAAATTTCCAGAGTAATATCCCAATATCCCAAAATCCTAATTTCCTGGGTAATATTTCCAATTTCCCAAAAGTTTAGGCTATTGAGAAGTTTAGGTTTAGACTCAGGTTTAAGCCCTACAAATTTGGACAGCAATCGACCAATATTTGCGGTTGAAAATAACTCGGATAAGAACCCTTTTCATGGTTTTTGTGAAATGATAATTTACGTTCTACTGTAATTTTTACGTATTTCACAGGAAAGTGTATACACTCAAAAAATATTTCTGATATTTAAGAAAAAATTTTTTAAATTTAAGAAATAAAGTTTGAAAATAAACGTTTTGCAGTTATATTTTGAAAAATTGTCCTAAATATCAGAAAAAGCCACAGAAAATACTTTTATGAATAAATTCAAAAATACTTTTTTGTGTGTAGTATTCCCAGCACTAAACATAAATATGTGTAAAATTATGTCATTATTAGAACATAGAAAAACGAAAAACAGGAGTGGTTAAAGAAAGACGGGTCGCTTTTAAAGTAGATACCTTTGCATGGGTATTTTCTCTGGTGAAAAATAAAACTTTCGCGGGTCAGAGCTCGACCGAATAAGAAATCTTTACCTTTTTACATCTCTGAGTACACATACGCGTTACAAACTTTGGCCCATGATTTTATAAAATGATCAAATGTGAAACGTTTTTCTGCAGGACTGCAATGCAGTAAACTTAACGTTTACGATAATTTCTTGCATGGGCTAAGTTAAGACTTAAACTTAAGCTCATTCGCACGCTTAAGCTTAGGCCTACGCTTTGGCTTATCAATATGTTGACCAATGTTACTTTAAGGGGCGCAACAGTAGGTTAGGCGTATTCCTAAGCCTAATCTTAAGCCTAAGCGTTGCAAAAATATGTTCCTAAGCCTAAGCCTAAGCCTAAACCTAAGCCGAAGCCTAAGTAACAAATGTAATCTAGACTCTAAACCTTCTCTTCTATAGACCCACCAGAAACCTGGACGGCCCTTAAAGTAACATGGGCCAATATGTTTATACTACTGTTACGGCTCAGTTCTATACATTGGTCCAAATGTTGAAAAACAGCGTATTGTTATTATTACGCGTGCAGCAGGCGGGTTCTTGAAACAACTTTCACTACAAAAAATGGTGAGTCAAATTGGCTCTCTCCGAAATAGGTTTTTCCTGACTACGCAAACTGAGCCAAAGTTAGACTCCGCCAGAGTCAAATTGAGTCGAATTTTACTCTGGCGGAGTCGAACTTTGACTCAGTTTTTGTAGTTTGAAAAAGCCTATTTCGGAAACAGTCAATTTGACTCACCATTTTTCGCAGCGTGGATTCGGTTTCAAAAATAAGTTCGGCGTAGTCTTTACAGTTGGCAAATTATGCAAATATGTTATATCTGCCTTATATGACAAATCACGGGAAACAAGTGATTGACGGACCAAGAAATCTCTGAAACGTAAAGTTGTACAATACACAACAGCAAAAACTTTGCGAGCGAAACAAGCTGGAAGTCAAACGCTTTTCTAGTGCTCAACCTTAGCACAAAACCTTGGTTTCCATCGCTGTTGTGGGACCAAGGCTTAGGCGCCATCCTTTAGAATATGCCAATGCAATAATGAAATATATCACAAACAACTTAAAAGGTTACCCAAGTTTTATCTATACACTCTCATCAAGCTCTACGCAGCTTTCAGCTGCAGCCCGCTTTCAACCCATACTTCATTTCAACGGGCTGACTCATTAAAAGATCAGGAGCGGAACGTTTTTTCAAACAGGAATAAAATTTTAAAAAATGCTGTAAAATTTATTTTAATCAAAAGATTGTATAAATTGATTAAGTAACCAAAATATGAGTTGAAGTTACTGCGACCATTACAAAACTTTGCAGTGTATGAATGGAAATGTGACATTTGTGTTACATTCAGGCCAAGGTTACAGAGACTCTTCAAGGCGCCATGTTATTTTCGGAGGCGTCCAGGTTTCTGGTGGGTCTATAAAAGAGTAGGTTTAGATTCTTGATTACATTTTTTTGCTTAGGCTTCGGCTTAGGCTTAGGAATACGCTTAATCTACTGTTACACCCCTTGAAGTATTGACCGTTCAAGGAATGCCGTATAGTGGAGCTTCAGCAACCACTGTATACGCATGGATGGTGCTCGGCGTAAGCGCAGTAGGCTAAATAATGATACGGTATGAATACGGCAGAATAACGACCCTACCAAGCCTTGAGGCCGACTTGTTGACGGGACTAAAACGAGTTTGATAGAAAACGTTGGTGCAAAATATATTTTTCCACTAAATTTTTATTTTAAACTACTTCTCACACGCTCATAAATACGCGGGCCCTGAGTCCGTGGCCAATTTGATTCAATTACAATAAGCATCGATGTATGGAGACGTAAGCACGTTTTATTAACATCATAAAGTGTTGACACTCATAATTGAGGCCTTTGTTTACAATCACATTTTTTTCGTGCAAGCTTTCTCTGCCAGCGTGCGTCGAATTTAACTCTGGCGGAGTCGAATTTTGACTCAGTTTGTGTAGTTTGGAAAACCCTATTTCGGAGACAGTCAATTTGGCTCACCATTTTTTGCAGTGTACACAGTATACTTTTACATTGCGTACACCCTAGGTCCACAGTATTTCAACTTAGTGATGTAGACCGGATCGAAAAATCCGGGCTGTCTGCGGTTTAACCCTGAACCACCAACCAGACTAGCGCAAATACAATCCACTAATTTTTCGCTGACAAAATTTGCCCTTAAACTATTGAAACACAAAAAAATATCTTTTAAACATTCTTCTGCTATTTTGCGCGTTGGACTGGAACGAGCCGATCTCACGTGGCTCGAGTTTCGACTCGGGAATGGTCCAGACCGAACCGTATCATTTCGTGGACCAAAAACATTGAGAATCTACAAACCGGTCCAGTCTGGTTCACATCCGTATTGCGATTACGTCATCAATCCCATACGTTTTTCTTTGTTCAACAGAGACGTGGTTCGGTGTTTCGGAAACGGATTCACTGTTACTTTGGGCGGTGGACGCTCTGCTGGTAGTGCATTGATGATTTGTTTTGATTTGGCGATTAGATTTGTTCGTTTTGACTTTGGTTGATACGAATGTGTCGGTAGGCCGTACAACGTGTTACTGTCACATCCGGTCTCGGATCGACTAGCAGCGTATTGTGCTGCGTTTGGCTGAAATTCACAATAATTTGCCTTCTTAGAATCGCCCGAATGTCGGATATAACTCTCACCACCGTTTGTCGACGACTCATTGCAGCTGTGTTCAGCTGATAACCTGTACTGTCCTGTGTCTTTTACAGGATCTATCCTGTACTTAGGACTATGGGATCCGTTCATATCCTGCGATTGTTTCATATCGATGTTTTGTCGAGTATATTTGCTACTTTTATCCGTAGACCATTCTAAATTAGAATAAGCAAATTGGTTTAGCGGTTTGTTGGGGAATAATTGTCCAGCCGTACGTGCAATGGTACCATTTGGATTAAACGGAGTTATCATTGAATTGAAGCTTTTCTCGACGTCGTCTTTCCAGTATAAGCAACAACATGAATTGCTTCGCAGTAAATTAGCTGTTGACTTTCGACTAACGTTGCTATTACCGTGAAAAAGTATGCTATCGCTATTCGAGTGAGATTTTTGTTTATGAACACTTGAGTCACGTAAAACCGGAGTTGATATATGCCAAGTTTGTTCCATTGATAAACTTAACTCATCCAGCGTAATCTTAGAGTTTCGCTCGCTACTCCTGTAATTGTTCGCGTTTGTAATATTACTTGATTCTTGATGGTCTGAATCGAACTGTATCAGCAGTGGGAGCCGGGTTCTTCGAGTCACTGTTGTGGTTTGATTGTCTGAATTGGCTAAATTAGATGCGTTTTTGCTAGAATTTGACTCAGCCAATTTATTCACTGAACCACAATCGTTCAAGTCAAGTAAAAGCAGGTTGGTTTCGGGCTTGTCGCCGCCACACAACGAAGGTTCCAGGTCGTAATTTGGAACCGCAGTGGCATACGAACCGGCAGACGAAACGCTTGATGTTTGGGATCGTCCTCGGCTTTGGACGCTTGGTCGATCGAATCTAAAATGCAACAACGCAAAATTTTGACAAATATTTCACCTTTTTCCCAAATTTAGCATACAAGCAACTGCAAAACTGTACCACTTGTGGTCTGAAAATCGGGCACACGGCGCAGCGTTTAACAATTATATGCGTAGCACAAAATCTGCACAGACGTGTGAAACCCCTTAAAAATTGCATATCTGATCAAATTCGAAATATTCCTGTATAGAAAATGATGCATCCAAAGAAGAAAACAGAAGATTGTCGAATATTATACTGTTTATTCATCTTTGGTCGAACAGTTTGAATTAGAAACTAAAACGCTAAGAAAACTGGATGACACCGGCAGCGTTATCTGCCAACTTTACGCCAAATGTTTTTACATAAATGTGCTATTCTGTGACCGAAATCGTCCGCAGTAAATTTAAACCAAGTGACAGTGCGAAATTGTAGCTGGCAGACCTAACCATGAATATTAAAAAATAAGATATTGCCAATTTGATTCGAGGTATGTAGGCTAAAATGGGGGTAAGACATCGAGTGGTCCCGGCCCCCGCTAGCGGCGGCTTATTTGTAAGCTACAATCGCAATGTTCTTGTCGAATATTACCGTTGTTGTTGGCTTGTGAAACCAGGCAGCTCAGTAGGATCTCCTGTAAACGTCGGTTTTGGTTGCACAATCTTTGACGCCACCGATATCGAACCATTCAGTGTACTGAAATTGGAATGGTAAACACAGTTTTTGACAAATAAGGGTCAGTTCGGCATACAATGACCGTTTGATTTCTGACTTTTCTGGCCCATGTATACAATTGGACCGTTAAAGCGGTATAAGCATACTCCTAAGCATAAGCCCAAGCCTAAGCCTAAGCAATAAAATAGCCTAGAACTGAAGCTTGCTCTAGTGCAGTGTCGTAGAATAACGTTCGTCCGTTGATCTTTACACGGGAAACTTTTCTTAATATCAAAGCAGCGTTTGGGCACTATGATTTGTAATATTGGTACGCGTTAATGTCATATTAAAGATGGAACGCCCCATATACGTATTTTTTGGTACCGTTCAAGCATAAATAATCATTGTTGTTAACAATATTTAACGAATCGTTCTACAAATGAGTTAGTACGTATAAATTTACTGATAATCTAATTCTGTAAGCTTGAATCATGTGTAAAAGATTGTTTTTATGTAGCGCACACTTCGAGAAGACGTGTGAAACCCCAGCATTTTACGAAATTTGCAGATGGGTCCAACTAAAGGCCACTGGTATTTTTCTTAATGCGGAAATGTTTGTTAGCTGACTTCTGTTTTTCCTTCCATTTCGGCAAACTTCGACCAACATGGATAGGCTGATATGAAACTACCTGGGACTAAACAACGATAGTTTTTACGAGAACATTTTCACTTATTCAGCTTTATGTGTTATTATGAAACGAAACTACCATAATTATTGCAAAGCACAAGTTATAACGAACATAGCACAAATTACATTTAGGGGCGTAAAATGTTAATCTATGTGTAAGCGTAATCACTGGCCATAACTTATGTATAAGTCAAAATATAAAGCCTAACCGTAAGCAGGGGGTGCGTAGAAAATGGTGTTTGGGGGGCACGGAATAATTTAGGGCACATCTACAATTGCAACTCAATATTGTTTACTTTTAGACCGAGTCAATTTAGGGCACCAGCCAAATTTGGGGACGGGGGCACGGCCCCACAAATAACCCCAGTGGAAACGCCCGTGAGCCTGAGCCAAAAAATCAGCTAACTCCTAAGTCTAATAAACATTAGCTGCCCTTTGGAAATCGGGAGTTCCAACAAACAACACAGACTGGTGTACAAGAGTAAGTATGCTGTATGCCCTCGGCAACAGCACAAATACTGTAGTGACCTGAATAAGAGGGGGACTGATGTTTATTTGGCCTCTCCAGACGGTAACCCCCCGTTAGTCGGATACGGACTGTTATTTATTCATAACCCAGTGCTTCGCCACCCTTCGTTACTGAAATAATCCGGTGCTGCAACTGTCCGTTGAAGTAAACGTTTATTTGTCTTTTTCAATAGCTTGACCGATAATACAAGATTATACATTTGGTCATGGAGTCTATGCGCTACAATTAGGGATAATTGACATTTATGGACTCTAATTAGGGTCTAGGGACTCTATCCGCTTACGGACTCTTATTAGGGATACGGACTCTTATTGATTGGGACTCAAAATGGGGACCCCCTTTTATTATTCCCCCTCTTATTCGGATCACTACAGTATGGTGTCTTTTCCGCTATCCCCCGTTGCAGCCAGCGTCCGCTTAAAATTTTTGAATTTGAACGCGCCAAAATCAGTTATTTCATCAAAAAATTGTTAGCAATCGTCTGTTTCCGAAAAATTTAAATCCATTTCACTTAGCTACGCAAGCTGTTTAATGATAGATAATTTGACACTAAAAATTTTCAGTTCCAAATGAGTCCTTAAACGCCGAATTTTTCAAAGATTCAAATTTGGCGATGAAGCGATCACGGCAGGTTATGAGAAGCTCAAACATGCAACAAATTTGCAAATCCGACGGGATTGTGCCAAACTTGACTGGAGAAATGACAAAAATGAACCCAAATTTGCGAAGTATTAATTAATACACGTCTTACACAACATTCCTGCCCATCGTCGCGTCTAAATACAAATGATTGAAAACTGTGCCACCTTGATTTCTACTCGCAGAGTGTCCGTGAACTGATGACGTAAATGGAGCAAATCCCATGGCTTGACCTTTTTTGGCGTACGCGTCTATAAAGCAACTGCGTTTATGTAGGAAAAGCTTTGAATACAAAAAACCGGAATTTGCAAGTATTAGCATCACATTTCAATAAGTTCTATTTGTTATGCATGTGGGGCAGGGTGCAACTAGAGGTGAAAAATACCTTAGCCGGAGCCGGAGATCAATGAAACGTGCCGGAGCCGAAGCCGGAGATGAAGCGAAATTAGGTAGTAAAAATAATATCTGTTAAATGTTGTTAACTTGTTTGGTTTTCGTTAATTTTCTGCGACACTTGTGAAACGAAACGCGGTGAACAGATAAATTTTGCTAAATTATGCAAAATTTTACTACAGAAATTGCCGGAATCGTCTACGCTTAGGATTAGTCTTAGGCGTAGGTTTAGGTCTATTTTAGGTTTAGGCTAAGGTTTAAGCTTGTGTAAGCAAAATGTGTACATGAAGCTCCAAATTTTGCTTACTTTGAAGAATAACAGCCGCTTGTTTTTGACGATCTCGAAGATGTTTGTATTGCTTTTGCAACGTTGACAAGTCGGTGATTGGCGATGTATGCTTGTTACTTCCAGAACTTTCGTCAACTGAAACATAAATAGACACGATTCAGTAGCGGATTCAGAAACGGGGGTAGAGGGAGGTCTGCGCCCCCCATCAGAATTTTATTGTGTTAAAATGGTACGGTTCCTACTTTACAATTCTTTACAATTTTTCCGCAGAAATTTTTTGTGATAAAATGGTAACGTCGCTTTCTACCTACAATTTTTTAACAATTTTTCCCGCAGAAATTTTTTGTAATAAAGTAACGTGCGTACCTTACAATATTTCGCCCTCAGAAAATTTCTTGGTGATAAAATGATAAGGTCCCTACTTTAGAATTTTTGCGTTTCAAAACATATGCCAGCCTGCCTCGCCGTCAGAAATTTTTGGATCCGCCTCTGATTCGCTTCAATAGTTTACTATAATTTTGCGATATGTTAAACATATTTTGTTTACATGTTAGGTATGTTGAATCTTCCGCGCATTCATGCAAAGAATGCATCTTTATGGGTTGTGCCATACTTGCCGTCAGGTGCCGCTCGCTGCCACGCGGCGCCGCGCGTCATGTTGAAAAATATTTGGTCTCATACACTTTTCCCCACAGTTAGGACTATAGACTGAGGTAAAGCTTAGACAATGCTTTATGCTTATTATGTTTAGGCTTCGGTAAACCTTTTTTTGAAACCCATGTCAAGGCAAAATCTTGACCATAAGACTGTGAGGTAAAATGAACGCTAATTGATAATTTGGTGAAATACGCGGAGCCAAACGCCGTATTTAAAATTCAATCAACGCAAACTTAAAATATCGAAATATTTACTGTAAACTTCCAAAAGACAAAACGTACCTTCCAACGCCTGAAAAATCTTTGATCCATCACTGAATAGTATCTTTTATTGAACTTAAGCCACTATTTTGTTAATTATGCAAAATTTGCGGGTTGTAAAGTTTAAGCCTACGTTTCAGCTGGTCCATGAGGAACGCTATGAAACGTCACTTGGACGCATAGAGCAATTAATTGAGTACCCCAGGTCGTAGTTTATATAATTTTTCATTTCATTACCATAGCAGCAACTCTAAGAGGTTGAGCCATATTTGTCGGGCGGCCCCTTCCGGCCTGTCGCCGTTCGTTTCGCATGGCAAAAAACTTTATTTACAAATCGTTATGCTTTGCCATGAGGCAATTTATGCGTGCATTAAGTTATTGGCCCATATTCTCAAATGCGTATAGCCCCTACACACAAAAAAGTATTTCTGAATTTATTCAGAAAAGTGTTTTCTGTGGCAAGTCTGAAAGGTTTTGATGATATTTAAGACAATTTTTCTAAAAATAACTGGAAAACGTTAATCTCCAGACTCTATTTCAAAACGTTTTTTGAAAACATTTCTGTTATAACAGAAATACTTTTCAAGTGCACCTTGCTAATCATATTTCTCAAATGTAAGAAATTTTTTCTTAAATAGCAGAAATATTATTTTGAGTGTATCATCAGTTAGCGATAGATTTTCAAACTGACGATCGTCTGCAATTGCAGATGTCAAAATTTGTACACAAGTAGGACAAATCAATCGCAAAGAATGTAGTGAATTTCGAACCTCACCATGCGCTGGTTTCAAAGTTACAGGACCGATCATCAACTGGTGATAGGTGCGAAACACATTTGAGAATACGGGCTATTGATACACGTGGGATTAGGTTGGGCCACCGACGTCACGGCTCACCAGTACGTGAAAGGCATTGTAACCTACGATAGGAACCAATAAACAATGAGATTACAAAATTAGCACAATTTCGGCAGTAAAAACACAACTGCGTCGACCGGGACGTTGAGTATCCACCTGATCCTGGATGGATGACTGACCCATCTAAGCTTGGTTTGGAATCCGCTAGCTCGAATCAAAACCATTATTTTGTATTATGATTTTGCACTAAAATGGCGGTTGGTTTCTCGCTCGCTTCATTTACGAGTTTCTTCTACCATTATATCTCGTAAGTTTCCTAGGAAAAATTTCTAGCTACACTGCAAAAAATGGTGGGTCAAATTGACTCTCTCCGAAACAGGCTTTTCGGGACTACACAAACTGAAGTCAAATTCGACTCCGCCAGAGTCAAACGGAGTCGAATTTGGCTCAGACGAAGTCAAATTTTGACTCAGTGTGTGTAGTCAGGAAAAGCCTATTTCGGAGAGAGTCAATTTGAGTCACCATTTTTTGCAGTGTACGCGAATTAATAAGCTTACATCCGCGTGAAGGCGACAACAGTACGCCGGTAATACACGCATACGATGAACGTTCCAGTTCTGATTCTTCACCGCCACTCGTCAAAACGTGAGATACTTGCGATCGTAGCGAACGCAAACTCGACGATAACGGTTGAATATTCCACGTATAACGCTCTCGCAACTCGACAACACCAGGAAACGGAAATTCCGCTAGACCGTATATTATCTACAATGGTTTTAAGCTATTAATTATTTTATTGGCCCATGTTACTATAAAGGCCGTCCCATTGTTCCAGGACAGCAATATACCGGGAGTACAAACATATGCACTCCTGTTTACATATGGACTGCCAAATAATATACTGAGAATGTGGTGCAGTAGGGGCATTTTTTACATTCCTCGGGGGGAGGGGTTGTAGCCCCTTGACTCCCATATATATACTGAGAATGTGGAGTTGTAGGGGCAGTTTTCATTTTCTCGGGAGCTGGTTTGCAGCACCCCCTGACGCAAAGTTTCAAAGGACGCTTAGGCTGAGCAGGCTAAGTGTTCCAATAATGAATTGCTTAGTTTTTGAGTTTGGGGGTGGCAAGCTTCCATCCTGCGTAGGGTCCTCTAAACTTGCGGGGAGAAGAGGTCAAGGGGCCGTCAGCCCATCTGCGAATTCAATTAAAGAATATTTTTCTATATGGATGAGCTTTCCTTTTTTGCGGGCCGCGTTGTCCCAGCTATCATAACTGACCCGCTGTCCAACTGTCCCAACTGTCCCGCTGTCGCAACTGTCACTACTGTTCCAACTGTCCCTCGTCCAACAATCCTTAATTTCCCAAGTATTCCAACTTCCAACTGTCCCGCTATCTCAACAGTTGCAACTGTCCCGCTGTCACTGTCCTAACTGTCCCACCTGTCCCGACTGTCCCAACTGTTCCGTTGTCCCTAATGTCCCCACGGTCCCACCCTCAACCGTCCCGCTGTTCAAACTGTCCCAATTGTTCCGCTGTACAAATTGTCCCACTTGTCCCGCTGTCCAACTGTCGAACTCACCAACTGTACCAACTGTCCCCCTGTCCCAACTGTCCCAACTGTCCCCTCTGTCCCAATTATATTTGCAGTGTGTACTCCTGGTTCATACCTGTCCGGGAAAACGGAACAGCGTTTACGGTAACATTGACCATACTGTTGCTAATACCTACGTGAGCGTCCTCAGGTACGCTCAAAAAGGAACCGCTTCGCACCCTGGGTTTCCAAAGCCAATTTTCGTGAAAAATATTATTTAATATTTTCACACCATTATCGCTCTATTAATCGTTTTGCACAAGCTTTATTTGCATCGCCAACCAAATATTCCGGTTCCACCCAAGTTGTCATAAACGATATTTCCATTTATTAATCATCATATTTCCAAAAAAAAGTCAAAAATGTTTTGAGGCAAATTTTTCAGCAACCTTTTAATTATGATTAATTATCCGATCTACGGTATTCTCACGTTGGTTTACTTAGTAAATCTATGTATGGAAATGGGTACATATTTCGAATTAAAAATAGAGGTCGATTTTTTATGCATAACAACTTTTTCTATGCTTGTGAACAATTACTAGCAGTGCCGGAGCAGGCAGGGGTGGCGGCTCCTCCCAAATTCCACGGTCGGCGGCTCCAATCTCGCCAGCGAAGCGAACGAGAAGGCAGACGCATTTTAAAACTTAAGCGGTTTTTGTTTCAACCTGTTAGGGGGCTTTAGGGGTGGGGAACCACAAATGGGGGTATGGGATGGCTGCCCTGGTTACTAGCCTTATATTGGTGAAATGGCAGAAATACCACAACATCATACACTGGGATGGTTAAAACTTTACAGAATGTGCATTTCTATTCTATTGAAGTGTTCGATATTGCTTCCAAATGCACGAATTAAAATATCTCTTAAAGTTACAGGTCAAGCCAAAACTGTTGTAGCATCTGGTACGCACACGTCAAGCTACACTGTCTATGTCCCTTAAAAATCGGTTCGAAATTAGCAATTGAACTTGAAAACTAGCACAGACCACGTACATTTAGGTACGAATAAATCGAGACTATACGGTATACAGTAAACGTGAAACGGCCAAAAAACTGCCTGTGAAACAACTGATAAGCAAAATTAAATTTTAAACATAATCCTTGTTTTAGTCTAAATTTAAATGTTAAAAAATCCCTATACCCCTACATAGTAGTAACGGCCCATGTTACTTTAAGGTGCGTCCAAGTTTCTCGTAGATCTATACAAGAGTAGGTTTAGATGCTAGATTACATTTTTTTGCTTAGGTTTAGGTTTTGGCTTACGCTTAGGCTTAAGAACACATTTTTGCAACACTTAGGCTTAGGCGTAGGAATACGCTTAATCTACTGTTACGCCCCTAAAAGTAACATTGGCCGTAGTAACTGTTGCGTTTATTGGTTAACATTTCATATCGTTATAAAACAACTTAATTGGATTTGAATCACAACACAGCATTAATCTTAGTTCAGGATTTATTTTACTGGGAATGCTGAATCCGGAGCGGTGTTTGTATGTCCACGGGCAACAGGTTTGGGAGGGACTTCAACAACTCAACCTAACTTCATTTGACCACAAACGCGCAGCGGCGGATCGAGGATATTCTGATGGACGGGAATTCGAAGTATATGCTAATGCCGAATCTAGGGTATCCGGAACCACCCCCCTCTGATCTGCAAGATGAGACCCTAATGTAACGAACATTTTTACCAAAAAGAGGAAAAAACTTTAAAATTGTTTCTTTGACACCTGGTCTCGAACAGTAAACGCAAATTTATGTTTATGCCTAAAATCATACACAATTAACGAGAAATGATTTAAAAATCCGTACGTAGTGAGAAAAGTAGTTCGTGACCGAAAACCCACACACATTTTGTTCAGGCTTCTGATCAATGGTTAATGATTAAGTTTTCAAAATTGATTTGATTCGGGTCGTGCCTACGGGTGCCATAACCCCTCCGAACAGCAGCAAACGGCGGAACAGTTTTAGGATAAAAAAAGCAATGAATTGAACCGTAAAATATGATGCAGACCTGGTCAAAGCATACGCTGCATTGGTGCTAATTTGAAATAATTTCGCAAGCGAGACTGGAAGACGTATGTTTTGCATTCAAACTTGTGAAAAACTTAACTTTTGGTTCCAATGTGCTTTAAAGCTGACTTCGACTTCCAAAATGGGCAATAATTAATAGCCCATATAGTCCTCTACGTACGTTTAGCGAGTGAAGTGAGCAAAACACTAGACGCACACAAAATGTTTACGTAACCAAATCAGGAGTCAAACCAAATGGACCCCTTAGTCAAACTCGCGAGCGAAAAGTCACAAGCAGTTTTTGTATTCAATTGCTAAAGAAATGTTTAATTTCATTAAAGTCTGGTACGGGGATCGATCCCGGGATCCCCTTGGATCCGACTTTTAACACAAACACTAATCTTTAAGATATATAATCCAGTGTTGTATTTTCAAGTTGCGAGAATTTCATTTCGGGAGCGCATAATCTTGTCATTGATCAAGTTATTCTAAAGTCTGCGAATATATTTTTTCTCTTTTGTTCCCAAGGTATTTGGGTTGATATGTTAGAAACCAGTCGAATAACAACAAATTAAAAAGAACCTGAATCAAACGCCTGAGCTTGATTTGATACCGTTTATGCCAAAAACGGACTGGAAATTATTAATTAATTTAAGACAAACTTATGGAACATTCAAGCTTACAAAGACTGATGCTAAGTGAATTCATATGTACTTTGAAATGATATTCGTTAAATTCTGCCACTCGTTCATGAACAACTTAGACAGAAACCGGATGCGAAAATCGGAATCGGATGCGGAATTAGAATAGCAATTTTTTACGGTTATTACTATTGGGATCAGGGCCAATGTTTCTTTTAGGGCCGTAACAGTAGATTAAGCGTATTTCTAAGCATAAGACTAAGCTTAAGCGTTGCAAAAGCGTATTCCTAAGCCAAGCGTAAGCCTAACAATAAGCCTAAGCAAAAAATGTAGTCTAAAATGTAAGCCTACTCTTTTTTTACAGACCCACCGGAAACCGGGATGGCCTTAAAAGTAACATGGGTCTGGAATCAGAATAGGACTAAAGTTGTGCAACATTGGAAATGTTTTAGCATTTTGCGGCCAATGTTACTTTAAGGTGCGTAACAGTAGATTAAGCGTATTCCTAGGCCTAAGCCTAAACCTAACCGTTGCAAAAGCGTATTCCTAAGCCTAAGCCTAAACAAAAAATATAATCTAGAATCTAAACCTACTCTTTTATAAGCCCGCCAGGAACCTGGACGCCCCCGAAAGTAACACAGGCCGTTTTGCCTAAAAAGCGTGTTGTGTACCTGCATTAAGTCGTTAGATTGTGGATTTCGCATCATCGCAAGCTCTTGCGAAATCGGACCCATAAGACTATAGAATTCGTCAACGGTTTGAGCCATAAATATTCGTCTGAAACTATGTTGCTATACCAAACTATCAATTTTAGCTTAAATTTACACTCAGCATATTCGACAGTAAAAACTTGCAAGCACCATATTGAACGTTACCAAATATAAGCTAAGATTTTGCAAACTGCACTTTAGAAACACGTAGCATTTAGAAGTCATATGTTTAGAAGCAAATTATATATATTTAAGTATCGTTTAATATTTTTCCATTGTGTTTATTTTTTCAGACCCCTCGGAAAAAATGCAAAAAAACATTGTTTTCGGTAATTTTTCAGGCCAACAACCCTGTTCAGAACAAAGTACGAGCAAGTTACGTCAGCAGTAGCAGCAGTACTGCCAATGCAGCTGATGATCAATACTTTGAGAGGCGTAACAGTAGTAGGTTTTACATAATCATATTCTTAATCCTAAGCCTAAGACTCATCGCCAGATAGGGACAAGCTTATAAGCAAGGCTATGCTTAAGCCTAAGCCAAAGTAATAATTTCGTCATACCAAGAGTGGATGATTTTCACAAGAGTGTGCAACTTGATATATGTTGTGCACAAAGCCATGTATCCAGCGCACGTTGCATTTTTGGTCTACCCCCCTTATTTGGGGTGAGTTCGTTGAACCAATATTTTGAATTTTAATAGCTAAAGTTGCTCTGATTACATTTAAACTCCTAAGTTTAATATGTTGTTTAAGTAGTGACTACCCCCACATCAGGGGGGTCGAGCAAAATTGCACCGCGTGCTGGTACGCTTTGTGCCATGCTCTAGCGCGTCAGTTGCACACTCTTCTGCAGGTGGACATCATCCACTCTTGATCATACCTATCATAAATTTACTCTATTGTCGTGGACGAAAAAACATTTCGTTACTCAAAGTAACTTGGACCCACAAGATAGTCGTCAAATAATCATATTTAGATTTGAACTGCTCGTATTTCCGCAAAAATATGCAACAAAACAATTCGCTTCAAACCGTTCTCGGCAATAAGCATAACTGACGATTGAAAGAAAAGCCATCACAGCGTTTTAGTATAACTGAAAAAACATTTCTAAGACTGTCCGAAATCAGCGCTAATCTCAAGGATTTTAATAGCTGCAATTCAGAAAATCCAACAATTCATTAGTAATCATTTGTGTCTGTGCGGCAACGCATCTGCTACGCAGCAAACGCCCTTTTCGGATATTAATCGGCACGCTTTATTGTTTCAAATTCGGCTAAAAAATCGGGGCCCATGTTACTTTAAGGGGCGTCCAGGTTTCTGGTGGGTCCATAAAAGAGTAGGTTTGGATTCTATATTACATGTTTTTGCTTAGGTTTAGGCTTAGACTTAGACTTACGCTTAGGAACACATTTTTGCGACGCTTAGGCTTAGGCTTAGATAGAACACGTTTCTTGGCTTAGGCTTAGGCACGGAGGCTAGGAAGGGGCTTAGGAACACATTTTTGCGACGCTTAGGCATAGGCTTAGGCTTAGGAACACATTTTTGCAACGCTTAGGCATAGGCTTAGGCTTAGGAACACATTTTTGCAACGCTTAGGCTTAGGCTTAGGCTTACGCATAGACATTTTTTTGCTTAGGCTTAGGCTTAGGCTTACGCTTAGGAACACATTTTTGCAACGCTTAGGCATAGGCTTAGGCTTAGGAACACATTTTTGCAACGCTTAGGCTTAGGCTTAGGCTTACGCATAGGAACACATTTTTGCGACGCTTAGGCTTAGGCTTAGGCTTAGGAATACGCTTAAACATTGGCCAAAAACGGCATGACTTCGTTTGAGGTCTTCATGTAAAGGATTTAAACAAATCTGTGGCGCTTCCTTTCTGGACAACGCAACGATTCCGTAGGTTCGCAGTGATGCAGCAGTCTGATGTATCAGTAACGGGCGGTCTCGGTTCTGGTCTTTGGATTCAACATTGTTTGGTTTTCAAACGTTCTTGGTCTTTGTTTCTGTTTCGTTTTTAAGAATATTGGTCAATTTCAAACCGAATGTAAAATACCCGTTCCAAGTAACCAACTGATAATAGGTTTTCGTCCTAATAAAAATTGTTTTCAATTGAAAGAAGTACGTTTGCTGAAAAGTTTTAATGTAACCTATCCAAGAGTGCATGATACAAGAGTGTGCAACTGTTTGGGTTCCGCATGGTACTAAATGTACCGACGGGTGTGGCGTTTTTGGCCGACCCTTCTTTGTTTTGATGGGGGGTCGCTGTTATGCAATACCTCTAAATTAAATAGTAAACAGAGCAATTTGTTGCCAGATAGATGAAGTGTCATGGTTTGAATAGGTTGTACCCCCCTCTAAATAAAGAGGGGTAGGCCGAAGTCACAACACGAGCCGGGTACATTCTTTTCTACGCAGAATGTACCCAGTTGCATACTCTTGTAAAATAGCGATTATCCACTCTTGACATAACCCAACAGTACCTTGATAGAGAAAACTAGTCTAAAGAAACAGTATAACATACCTTGATATTTTTGCCCATATACTAAGTGCAGTTCGCAGTAAAATTTCTGACCCTTCAAGCATAATTGAATCCCAAACACGGAACACGGCATGTTGTGGGAGACATGTCGCGAACAGCGTCAAAAACCATTGCATTGAAAAAACGTTTATCAACGGTGGCTCGAATTGACTTTCTGTAATTGAAAAATAGGACCATGTTAACCATAGCGGATCCAGAGGGGGCGGGCGGGGGGCGTACGGCCCCCTCCCACCGTCAGAATTTTTTGTGTTAAAATGATAAGGTCCCGTACCTTACAATTTTTTAACAATTTTTCCCGCAGAATTTTTTGTGTTAAAACGATAAGGTCCCCTACCTTACAATTTTTGCGTTTCATAACATTTGCCAGCCCGCCCCCTTCAAAAATGTTTGGATTCGCTTCTGCATGTTAACAATTGCGGTCCGCCTACCAAGTCTAAGCCGAAGTACAAATCTAAGCGTATACCTAATCCTAAGCTTAAGTTTAAACACAAACCTAGCCTAAGCCTAAATGTAAGCATAAGCTTTCGAGTGTCAAATTCCTTCTTGTTATCCTCCAGCGGTCAGGTTTCTATAATTAATATGGACCAAACAATATAACTATTTTCTTGATCGTTTTGACATATTTTAAGCCTTTAATGGTTTTTAAGCCAAAATTTTTCAGTTACTGTCTATATGGTATGTGTGGTACAAACTCTATTTGAAAGCACCAATACGTTCGGGCATCGAACTCGAAAAATCATCCGATAACGGCGAACGCCTCCCACCCCAGAGGTCCGTGTCTTAGCTTCAAATTGCATTTTAGATGAAATTAAACATATGAATGTGGGATGGGTTACAATAACTAAACCAATATCGTTTGTATTGAAGGTTTCCTGAATTATAGTAAACAGTTTTACATCTTATTGATAATACGACTAATTATGACACTACATCCTTTCTGTCCAAATCTATGGACTATAAGCAACTCAGAGTAAACTGCGTCCGCAAAATAATCCACAATGCGCAAGGTTCAACAATTTATTTAAGCGTCTTAAGCAGCACAAAACATCCGTAAGACGTCATGGTGCCCTGATGCTCGACACTCAAGCTCTTGCACTTGATTAGTGCCCGTGAACACCTACTATGCAACCAAGGTTCGAGCATTCGAATGAAACGAAGAATATTAGTACACTGCAAAAAATGGTGAGTCAAATTGACTCTCTGCGAAATAGGCTCTTCGGGACTCCACAAACTGAGTGAAACTCGACTCCGCCAGAGACAAATTCGACTCACCGAGTTGCACGTTTGACTAGTGGAGTCGAGTTCAACTCAGTTTGTGTAGTCCCGTAGAGCATATTTCGAAGGAAGTCAATTTGACCCAACATTTTTTGCAGTGTAGGGAAATAACGGGTTTATTTATTAGTAATGGCGAAAATAGTTTTGACATTGTGTTTAATTAACAATTAACCTGAAGATTTTTGAAGCTCGTCTAAATGAGCGGATAATTTTGGAAGTTTTTGATGCATGAGTTGTCGCAATACTGCCATGTCGACCGATAACGCACGCAACGATTGATCAAAATATCCTTCCGGCAATACATGCTCTATTAATAGCAGTAATACCTGAAACAGTTTTCAAATTGTCGAAAGAATAAGTGCTTCTTAAATATAAGTCTTCGCCAATGTTAATACTTTTAGGGCCGTAACAGTAGATTAAGCGTATTCCTACGCGTAAGCCTAAGCCTAAACGTTGCAAAAACGTATTTCTAAGCCTAAGCTTAAGTCTAAACGTTACAAAAGCGCATTCCTAAGCCTACGCCTAAGCCTAAGCAAAAAATGTAGTCTAGAATGTAAACGCACTCTTTTACAGACCCACCACAAACCGGGACGGCCCTAAAAGTAAGATGGGCCAAAATCTTGGACTTAAACTTGTGGTATGTTACATTGGTTCAGCAAAGCTCAATGGCGGAAAGAGCGCAAGAAAAATTCGCGAGCGAAACGAGTGAGAAGCTAAACGCAAATACAGCAGTAGAAACGTAAAAAAATTAGTAAAAAGAAATCTCATTATTTTTTCTAAAGTTTTTCTCATGGGGGTATTACCGTTCTTTTTTGCTTTTACATGAGGCCTTCGAAAAGATTGATGATATAAGCAGGCTAAACAATTGAACATTGACTATTAGAACTTATTTATAAACAAGACAGATGGACGCTTTTACAAGATTTTCTGTTATCATCTAGCTTGCTTTATCTTCAAGAATTGTTTCACTGCTAAGATTAACGCAAAAATCAGCTAATCATTATGCTATCCGACACAATATCTTGTCCTACGCTACGATAAAGAGTTAGGGATCCATAAGGAACCAGTAAGCCAACGTAAATTCTCTAATACCTTCAGCGCATGCTCTTGATGATATTCCATGACTTCAAGTATAAGAGCAGTTATAATATTAAAGCCTTGGCAGTATCCGACTCGTGGATTACATCGAGCGTATCCTAGTAAGACGCGTTTCAGGATCACTTGCTCAGTGTGATCCAAACCAGAAAGTCCAGTACGATGAAGATCCTGAAATAAACTTGCACGCATTACTTTTACATGGACGCAGACGGAATTTTGGTTCGCGATTGGCTACTTTGAGCACTTGTGCAATCACTCAATATTTTATATGAATAACTGCGATTTTTCATATTCTTGAGTGATGTAAATTCAGACCGGCAACATCGGGTATAATTGGCCGATAGGTCAAATGGCCCATGTAAAGATCAGGGGCGGAACGTTTTTCTGTGGGACTGCAATATAGAGTAAGCTTAAGCTTTAGACTAATTTTTTGCTTGGCTTAGGCTTAGGCTTAGGCTTAGGCTTAGGCTTAGACTTATAGGAACAATGGTGTTCTTACGCTTAAGCTTAGGCTTAGGCTTAAGCTTAGGAATAATGTTATTCTTACGCTTAAGCTTAGGCTTAGGCTTAGGCTTAGGCTTAGGCTTAGGCTTAGGAATAAGATTATAATACTGTTCCGTCCCTGTTGTTTACATTGGCCAGCCAAATTGCCAGCTTACGCCTGGCAGCTATGCTGCTGTTTACTATTTGAAGACGACTCGATTCTACTGAAAAAATGCTAACAGTAGCCTAATGAGTCTTTAAATAGCTCAGCATTTTAAGCCAAACCTGGTTTGTCTACAAATGAGCCAGATTTGGCCAAATTTAAAATTTTACATCCACGTTTAGATATGATATATGCTACCGTATTGACTTCGATTTACACGTTAATTGAAATTTAGCGTCATCCAATACTGTCATAGTAATAATCTTATCGAAATTTACAAGAGAAGAAATAAGCAAAATAGATCTTATATTACCTTTGTTTATAGAGCTCCTAGGGACGGTTTGTCCCTCGGCCCTCTGTTGATACGTGGGACGTTGATGAAGTGTCAACGATAACGCCGCCTCTCTTCTTTTGCACGACCCCTAGTGAAATTTTGGCCAATGTTACTTTAAGGGGGGTAACAGTAGATTAAGCGTCTTAAGCCTAAGCCTAACCGTTGCACAAATAAGTCCATAAGCCTAAGCGTAAGCCTAAGCCTAAGCCTAAGCAAAATAATGTAATCTAGAACCTAAACCTACTCTTTTATAGACCACCAGAAACCTGGACGCCCCTTAAAGTAACACAGGCCGCAAATTTTGCCGCACATGTGACGTAACCGTCTGTGTCACGCTTGAGCTGTACCGAGTCTGACGACAAACCAGCCCGCAAGCCTTGGCCATTACCTTAATAATCTGTTCGCCAAGTTCGTCTTCGTCCTGTCGTATGTTTTCATTAAACGCAACTTCACAAATCTGTGACCAATTGACGCCTTTTTTCTTCAAATGATGCTCTGCGATTGTGAGCCATAACTGAAACGAAAACATATCGTTCGATTTTAGTGTAAATTCAAATATTAAAATTGAGCTAAAACCAGCAACAACAAAAACGCTGTGGATACAAAATTTGGTCCCAACGCTCAAAATTTTATGAGAACAAATTTGACGGAATTGTTTTTAATATCTACAAACTACCGGCCCTAAAATAAAGAACAAGGGCCGCACAGTATTATAAGCATATTCCTAAGCCTAAGCCTAAACCTAAGCCTAAGCGTAAGAATGAGTTTATTCCTAAGCCTAAGCCAAAGCTTAAGCCAAGCAAAAAAATCAGTCTAAGCTTACTTTTTTCTAGTCCCACAGAAAAACGTTCCGTCCCTTATCTTTATATGGGCCAAACTACCTAACACTTGGCGACTGATTTTTGCAATCTTTGCACAGGATTATATGCACACCCTGCAGTTGCGCTCAATTTTTACACACTCTGGATAGCCAAAATGTTGGCAGTCAGTGCTTCCAACAGGAATCTAACCACAATTAAATACTATCGTTTGGGGCTAAAATTGTGTTTGGCTTTTCGTTCGCGTTTTATGAATCCGTCATTTCTTATATACTCAAAAATAGCTTCAAAAATAGCTTGCAAATTGGCAATTTCTTCTATTGTTACAGTTAGATTAATGAGTGAGCTGTTATGCAAATGAATTAAAAAACCTTATTCCTGAAATGATGCGGTATGCCGTCTTCAAGTCGTGCCACTGCTTTCATCGCTTCGAGCCACTGCGCATATCCGCTGTCGGTTTTGGGTGGATCAAAATTCAAGGCCAATCTTGTATCGACGCCTGAAAAAAGCGAATCATACTTCTGGCAAAACCCTTTCACTCATATGAGTATACTGTAAAATAGAACCAAAATACGTGCAATAAAGCAACCAATACAGCAGTATTCCACAATTCTTGTATGTCTGCGGTGTAAAGTTCAAGACTTGAGATTTATTTGGGTTCGAGCGTCAAGAGCTTACAACTTGGTAGTGACACAAGCCTCCCAGCGGAACCCGTGAGACTGGCGTTAGCTTAAAATTAGATATCAGTTGACAGTGGCAATATTCATGTGAAATAGGGTTAATGTCAACATTTTCATTTAGTATCTGTAAGCAAATTTCAAGCAAAAATTCAACTTCGAATAAATATTAAACCAGTGTTTACTGGTGTTTAAAAATTTGTTTTGACAGTTAAATGTTGAGGTGCTCTCGGTTGACAATCAGAATTTAGCGAATTAAACTACAGAATTTTAAGCCTTAAGTCCCTGCCCAAATGTTTCTAATATGTTTTGATTGACGGTTGGTTAAAACCAGCCTAAATGATAACATTTCTGTAATTTTTCTTCAAATACTTAAGCCTCTGATGTTTGTAAATATCCAACATTCGCTGATATTGGACTAAACACTTTCAGTCAACTACAAACGGTTTTTGACAAATTTTGGCCGATGTCAAGTTCACGGGCGGAAAGCTTTTCTGTGGGACTGCAATAGAGTTAGCTTACGCTTTAGGCTAAATTTTTGTTCAGGTTTAGGCTCATACTTAGGTATAAGCATATTCTTGTTCTTAGGTGTTGGCTTTACGCTTAGGCATGCAATTTCGTAACCCAATATTAGAGAAAAATCCCAATACGTTCTTTTCGTTTCTGTGGTGCACACTTGTGGCAGTTTGTAAAAGTATAACCTGTCTAACGTTTTGTATATTTTGTGAAACCTAAGCCAAACCTACGTAACCAGAAGCGACCTAGCCGAGTTTAGTCCCTCTTGAAAATTATTTGACCATCTCTAGAAAGGCTCGTAAACTTATACAATCTTTGCGTGTTCCTTTTGAAAACTTATTAATTCATCCTAGCATGTTGCGCTGACTACAGACCTCTCAAGTCAGTTTTTAAATGACGATAACTGAAACAAGTAATGACCCATGTAAACATCAGGGGCGGAACGTTTTTCTGTGGGACTGCAATAGAGTAACCTTAAGCTTTAGACTAATTTTTTACTTTACTTAGGCTTAGGCTTAGGCTTAGGCGTCAGAATATGTTCATTCTTACGCTTAGGTTTATGCTTTAGGCTTAGGCTTAGGAATATGCTTATAATACTGTTCCGCCCCTGTTCTTTACATTGGCCCAAATAAAATGGACAAACGTGTTTTTGTAACATTTTGCCAATATACTGGCGTACTCATGCCGTTTTCTGTGTAATCCCTCGACGTACCAAATGTTTTAGTAACAGTGGAAACGACGCCTTTTGCTTGTTTAATTGAATTGACCGCAAGCTTGGATGCGCACCATAAAAAGTCGTTTACAGGACGCGGATCATTCGATCCTCGACGATTCATATTTTAAACAGTTACAACGCTTTTAATTATACTCAAAGTCCTAAAATCACTGTTTGTAGATATATATTTTGCGCCTTAATCCTGCAGTTCAAGTACAGTGGGATTAGGGTTTGATAGCGTGATGTCATTCTAAAAGTATATAACTCCATAAAGTTGCGGTTCCAGTATTTTCCGGTGGGGCATGATATTGTTGGTGTTTTGAAATTTTACAGTTCGCAAGCGGGGTTTTTAATAAAGTTTTTGATATTTTAACATTGAACAATAGGTGACAAAGGTGGTCAAATTGTTGAACTCCTGTCACAACCTTTGAATATTTTTCACCTTTCTGGCTGGAAAGCATAGAGTGCGCTTCAGGTACACTCTTTCAGACAATGTTACTTTTAAGGGGCGTAATTGTACATTAGGAGTATTCCTAAACCTAAGCATTAGCGTTGCAAAAAATGTGTTTCTAAGCCTAAGCCTAAGCAAAAATGTAATCTAGAATCTAAACCTACTCTTTTATAGACCCACCAGAAACTTGGACGCGCCTAAAAGTAACATGGGCCACTGTTTCTATTGCAAAGTTTTCAGCACGTCAGGGCGCAGAGGTACACCCTAACCGTCCTTCTGGATCCTCCAATGTATAACTATTGCAAACGCAATTCTCTAATACTAAATACAGTTAAATCAGATCCGTAGGCAAGGGGAGGGGGCAGGGGGGTTGAGCCACCCTGGATAACGTTTGGCCCCCTAGAAAATGTTCAACCTTGCTTGTAACTCATTGAAAACTTTTAAATGCCCCTCGTGAAAAGTTTTAGCCCACCCCTAGCAAGGAGGGCTGACTACTGGCCTGAGTAAAATATAGCAAAAAATTTACAACAGATCACACAATCAAAGTGTTCAATTGAAAACATTTCATAAATCAGAACAAACAGAAACTGTACGTCTCAAAATGCTTTGCTATTTTGGTTGCTCCTTATAGTTTTCCCGGCTAATGTAAAGAACAGGGTCGGAACAGTATTATATACAGGCATATTCCTAAGCCTAAGCCTAATCGTAAGAATGAGTTTATTCTTAAGCCTAAGCTTAAGTCTAAGCCTAAGCGGAGCAAAAAAATTAGTCTAAAGCTTAAGCTTAATCAATTGCAGTCCCATAGAAAAACGTTACGCCCCTGATCTTTACATCGGCCATTTTCCCAAACTAAATCGTGCGTTTTTCAATTCAATTTAGATTTATCTGACGCTCAAATCCTCTGAAAGTTAAACCATTTACGGTTTCAATGTAAAATAACCTGTCAAAAACAGTGAAAACTACTTAACGCCAACTGCGTAACGCGAGGAGAGGGGAGCCGCCCCATATAGATTTTTCGCTCTCGCCCCCTCGCCATGTATTTTGTACAGCGTTAAAGAAATCTATGCCAAGGAAATTTTTCTTGGACCCCTTTGTACGTGTTCTTACCTACAAATAAGTCCTGATTGTAGGGTTAATAGTACTAAACCCATAACTTCAAAATTTCGTTCAGTGGTTATGGTATATTTTTAATGGACAACTCCGCTTTTAAATCATACATCAAACTATCAGGTTCATGCACCTAAAGCCGGTCTGCCTGCTTATGTGTACCCGGCCAAAAACACAACCACAATAACAGACTACTGAACATGCAAGCGATGATAAAAGCACTAGTATATCCAACAACTATGAGGCGAGTATATAGAAAGCTTTATCACAGATACAGCCTTTACTAGGCAGAATAGGTGGGCACGTAGCAGACTCGTAGCCAGCCCATGCTATTGCGGGGGGTAGGCAAAACAGTTTTAGTTAAAACATGCCGCTTATCGGCCCATGTAAAGATCAGGTGCGGAGTGTTATTTTCTGTGGGACTAGAATAGAGTAAGCTTATGCTTTAGACTAATTTTTGCTTGGCTCAATTTTAGGCTTAGGCTTATGCTTAGGAATATGCTTATAATACTGTTCCGCCCCTGTTCTTCCCATTGGCCAGTTTATATAACATGCTTACAAGAGGGCTAATACTTCTCTGGAGAGAGAGTGCGAGCGAAATTAATCTAGGGGGTTGAAAACCCCTTTGGCTCCAGTCTGGTTACGGGCCCGGTATATAGACTCTTATGGTACTTTCATAGTACATTCCATCCCTATTTTACGTGGAACGTGGTGTTTTCAAGCTTGGCCAACAGCTGTCACTTTGAAGAGAACAGTGTTTAATGCTGTATAGTTGTTGCTGTCAATGGCGGATCCATGGGGGGGCCACCCCGGCGGTGGCCCCCCAAACAGCATCTCGACAAAAATTATATAGCAATTTTATGGCAATAGTTCGTGGTTTGTGTGTGGGTGAAAAAATTAGTTTATTACCTGTGAAATTTTGCTCCTCCAATTTTGAAATCCTGCATCCGCCACTGCCTTCTGTGTCTCAATGTTTTGTGAAATGTTTGACAAGTAAGCGAATCAAAATTAAAATAATGAGTTTGGTTTCGTACAATTTTAGGCGTTGCATACAAGCAGAAATGGTTAGTAAATGAAATAGCGATAGTTACAAAGACAGCAATGTAGGAAAAGTTTTCTAACCTGCAGCTTTTTAAAGCATAAATTTTTTAGTAAGAGGAATTACGAAAAGCTTCGTACAGATCCTATCGTGCCTATACACAACACGGACCGTGTTGCTTTTAGGGCCGTCCCGGTTTCTGGTGTGGGTCTGTAAAAGAGGCGGCTTACCTTATAGACTACTTTTGCTTAGGCTTAGGCTTAGGCTTAGGAATACGCTTTTGCACCGCTTAGGCTTAAGCTTAGGCTTACGAATACGCTTTTCCACCGCTTAGGCTTAGGCTTTGGCTTAGGAATACGCTTTTGCACTGCTCAGGCTTAGGCTTAGGAATACGCTTTTGCACCGCTTAGGCTTAGGCTTTAGGCTTAGGAATACGCTTTTGCACCGCTTAGGCTTAGGCTTAGGTTTAGGAATACGCTTTTGCACCGCTCAGGCTTAGGTTCAGGAATACGCTTTTGCAACGCTTAGCCTTAGACTTTAGGCTTAGGAATACGCTTAATCGACTGTTACGGCCCCAAATGTCCCATTGGCTCGCAATACTATGGTACTATATTCAAAAACATCGTTGATGTATGGATTAAATGAGTATTTACAAGCGTATAACAACTTGTATGCCACATTAACATTTTGTAGCTTTGTAGGTTTGGGAGATTCTTGTTTTCGACCGAAACCGTTCGAAATAATAAGCGTCTTGGGAATTAGCTTAATAGTAAATAAACGACTTTTAGGTTAACAAAAGGTTCGCGAATATGCTACAATAATTTTAGTTTTATATTTGAGGTACATGAAGTACGAAAAGAGGGGCTGATTCGGAAATAAAAATTCACAGCGAGGGGGGGCAATACAGCTGTAGATATTCAAGCATTAAAAGAAATGCACACTGCAAAAAATGGTTAGTCAAATTCACTCTCTCTCCGAAATAGGCGTTTCTGTACTACACAAACGGAGTCAAATTCGACTCCTCCGCCAAAGTCAAATTTCACTCTGCCAGAGTCAAATTCGACTCACTGAGTCGCACGTTTACTCTGGCGGAGTCGAATTTGACTCAGTTTACGTAGTCCGGAAAAGCCTATTTCGGAAAGAATCAATTTGGCTCACCATTTTTTCTGTGCAGAACAAGAAACAAAGCTGTGGATCGAAGGACCGTGTATTTGAGCGCATAATGAGCAACCATACTAATTGGGTGCAACCAAGTTTATGCCACAAGTTTGGATCCACGGAATAAAGTGATCTTTTGAGGCACGCACTCGACTGATGATGTCCGACCGGAACCGTCCTTCAATTTTATATTTGACAAAATTTTAGCTTACACCAAAGTAGAGTTGGCGGGTACCAAGTTAACCCCATTGCATCCGGCCTTGGAAAGTGGGGCCCGTGTAAAGATCAGGGGCGAAACGTTTTTCTGTGAGACGGCAATAATGTAAGCTCAAGCTTTAGACTCATTTTTTGTTTGATTTACGCTTAGGCTTAAGCTTAGGTTTATGCTTAGGACTATGCTCATTATACTTATAATACTGTTCCGCTCCTGTTCTTCACATTAGTTGACAGCTGGAAATAAGCACTTAAGGTTACCTGTTGAATTTTACTACAGATATAACTAAAAAAATCAGTTCAAGCAATATGGTATTTCTCTTATCTGTATTAGCTGAAGTTTGATAAGAAAGAATCTGATTTGGAATTTTTTAAAATTTTAAGGTCCATATGACCGTCTTGAAGTACCATAATTGTTGGCATCTCTGGCACGAGTTTTCGTCAGCCTGAAGTTTTAACAATTCCGTATTTCGACGAGCCTATTGAATAAATTTTCTGCCGTAACTTGGGCCGAAGGCGACGTGATTTTCATGGAGTTTAATTAGGTTTCAGGAACTGTATCCGTTTTGCGGACTCTTATTATTGATACGGACTCCTATTGATTGGGACTCAAAATGGGAGCCCCCTCTTATAACCGCCCCTTCTTATTCGGGTCACTATAAATATATATTGTACAGCCTGTAAAATTGCTTTTTGTCGAATTTCTTTCCGAAATTTCTTGAGGATACATTTTACTGTGTTGTTCAATGATATTTTCCTGTCAAATTTCAGTCACTGTAGCTCGAACGGATATATTAAAAATTATATTGCGATCGCTGTTATTGCTGTCGTCTTCTGTACCACAATGCACCAGTTCGTTGTCGTCAACTAAACTGCGTGCCAGCATTATAATTTTCTTCACAAAATCAATATTTGCTTCAGCATCCCAAGTCAATGGCGCATAATTCAACACTTTGTAACCGGGTAACTTGAAAGCTGACATATTTTTTGGTTTCATACAGTTTCCGCGACATACCAGCACTCCGACCGCTGTCCAGTTGTTTTCGCAACCGACAGAGTCACTTATGGCAGATGAGCGGCACAGTAAAGGAGATCCGCTGTGGCCCTGAAGTGAAAAATACACAAAAAAGGCTACGCCCTGTCTTTGGCAAAGAAACCATGAAAAATTTCGGGGCAAAGCACCTAAACAACTGTCCCTCGTTGGATCCACCCTTGAGTATGCGTATGATCACTAAGTAATATTCGGATCAAAACTAATACGGATGCAATCATTAAGATTTGTAGAATGTTTTACTTTTTACTACAGTCGAAGTGTAGGGTCTTAGGTATAAATACAAGGGTTTTCTGGTTCCAAATTGATAAAAGACACTTTTTAACCGTTGCGCCGTTTGGTATTATAACAACAGAATTTGGCGTCCATGATTTTGTGTTTTTATTTAAAAAATACATGAATGTTTGCAGGAAATTTTACCGCTGCATGTCACTTTATTACCGTCAACACCAGGGTCGAGAATTGGCCAAAAATTAAATTTAAAAATGTTTTGAGCAGTTTGAGCTACAGAGTTACGCAATTATTTGTGTTATCTGTTAAAACGCAAAGCCTTTAAAACCAGGAGGATAGCATGGAAATATCACCTACACAAAAATTGTGAACAGAGACGAGAAGAAAGACACTGTATGCAAGGCTATGCTTCAAATATAATCACAGTTTGATACGTACAGGGATAACATTTATTGCATGTTCAGTTGAATTGCAAGGAACAACTGAAATTGTACGAGTAGGCCATGGAACTAGTTTTCGGCTGTTGTTGAGCAGACAATATGGAATATTTGACGCATCGAATTCCGGACGCGACTTTGAAATTTGTGCTAAAAAATGTGATATAAAAGCATTAACAATACAAGGAGTTGAGGTTACAGGAGCGCAGCAGCTGATCCAAGAACCGGAACGGCTACGTCCGTTGGCGAGATGTACAATGGTGGAACACCCCATTTGCGAACGCAATGTGCGAGTAGACGACTGCAATTATAGTAATTAGTAAAGGTGGCAGCACTAGTTTTCAAAGTTCCAATCGGAGGTATATTTTGTCGGAAGCGGAATCGGAATCGTATTTTTCCGTCGGAACCGGAATCGGAATCGGAATAGGAATTTAAGTTTCAGGAATTCTATTAAAAAGCAAAGTGAATGACTTTTGTTCGCAGTTTCAGTACAAATTAGTTGTATAGGCATTCATATTTTGATAATCGGCGCAATAATTCGCTTGCACGTAACAACTGAGAGTATTTACTCAAAGGTTACGATCAGATTAAGTGTAAACGAACGAAAGAACAGGCAAAATCTAAGTTCAATCACCTTAAAAAATTATAACCAAAAATTCGGAATTCCGGCATCGGTATAGCAGTGACAGTCGGAATCGGAATCGAAACTTAAATTTAAGCGGAAGTTTAGCCGGAATCCGAATTCCGTTGGAATAATGCTAGTTTTTTTAAAAGTTTTCATTCCTTTGTCTTCAAAAAGGGGGTAATCGACCCCGCCCCCTTTCGGCTGCTACACACCTGGGATGTTATACAGTCTAGAGCGCAGCTTATAACGCTGACGAGGTCTCCGTTTGCTGTATGTCATTTACAGTTACCGCAACTGGTCGTTGAAGTCGAATCAGTGACACATGCAAATAATGTTTCTTCCTACAACTTAAACGGGCCAATGTTACTTTAAGGGGCGTAACAGTAGATTGAGCGTGTTCCTAAGCCTAAGCCTAAGCCTAAGCCCAAGTCTAAGCAAAAAATGTAATCTAAAATGAAAACGTACTCTTTAATGGACCCATCAGAAACCTGGACGCGCCATAAAGTAACATGGGCCCTTAAACGTATGATATTTTAATTTTTACCCCTTCATATAGCCGCATAGTTTTGATATCAATAAAAATATTTGCTTCTTTATACCCATTATGAAATTTCATTAAGATATGAGAGCCACCTTGAGTTCAACGTGACTTCATTTAGCTGAGTGGTGATGCTTTCCACCCGGCAGTCCAGAGGTTGATAGCCTGAACCTAAAAACTAAAATGAAATAAAACTGGTTTAAATAAGTATTCCAGTGAAACCATTTTAGTTCCTGATCCCGACATCAAAAAATATACCCATTGCAACTTACAAGGATTTATACATCGTAGAGTTGTTCTGTTTTTTGAAACTGCGTTGTCTGTCGGAATATTAACCCAACTGTTCGATTGGCATTTTTGTGTTAAAACAATTGCAGCGACATCGTACGATGGAATACTAAACAATACAGATTCGAGATGTTAAACTATAATCTGCTCTTTGAGTTGTAGTGTAAAAAGGCCTGTTTTGCCCCCTCCTCCACTAATTTTACTTTAGGGAGGAGGTGGAGGACAGGAGGGAGGGGGAATTCGAGTACATCACCTCCACCTCCTTCATTTTAGGGAGGATGAGTTTTGCGCACCCATCTGACCCATCCTGTTCCCTCTTCGTCGGAGAGGTTTTTCCGCACCCCTCATTCTCCTCTTTTCTGGAGTAGAGGAGGAGTGAGGAGGGCGTTGAAAGAGTGTATGAAGAGAGGGAGAAGCATAGGGAGTGGATGAACTGTGTTAATGAGCCAATGTAAAGAACAAAGGCGGAACAGTATTATAAGCACAATCAAGCAAAAAATTAGTCTAACGCATAAGCTTACTCTATTTTAGTCCAACAGAAAAACTTTCCGCCCCTGATGTTTACATGAGCCGGAGAATGGAACGGTTTCGTCTTCTGTTGTCCCTGATCCCCCTGTAAAGAAACAGCTCTGGTCTGTACTTCATTTTGAAAATATATATTTTGCGAGTCGCTCTCAAACACAAATATTAAACGCCTACTGCATATTACATTATATTCACCATGGAAGATCATGGGAAGATACAACTCAACCTCTCTGCCAATTTTTGACCAATTGTTTTAGGCAGTTTTTTAGTTAATAACATAACAAACCCCCTCCTACAAAATTTCGTAGTATGTTTCCGATTGTTCGCTTCGCTCGCGAGTTTGGGGCCCCCATCCTGGAATTTGAGGGAAGCTCCCGCCCCTGCCTGCTGCGGCACTGTGTTTCTTCCGTCTCGTTCTCAAGTTTTGACGACGTCCTATGCACACACTAACTTTGATTAATCATTATACTTGTACTGTTTAATTTTAACGCAGTTACTAACAGTAGTACTGCACATTTTAACTCAAAACGTAGTACTGCACATGTTGAATTCAAACACAGTGCTGCATATTTAGTTAATTTTAAACGTGAATTGTTTGAACGAGAACGTTTAAGATACAAGAAGTTTTATTTATAGTCATAAATTTTTCAACGAGCCGCAGTTCAAACGTTTCTGACGTTCCAAAGGGATAGAAATTAATATTGTCAACTTTTTGCAATGTTAATTATTATTCTATGCCGAAATTTCAGCTACGACAGCTATCACCAGTGAATAAAATGTCAATTTTCTTGTATTGCTAATTGTAGTCAAGCTGGATTTTCAGCTAGAGAAGATATCATCACCTAGTAAAACTTTTTGTAACCACTCAACAGTGGTATATGCCAGGGTGGAACCGAATACCAAAAACTGGCCGATAATCTAATATTCGGCCGGCGCCAGAGACGGATAGTTAATTCGTTGCTTTCTTTAATGACACATTGTTTTATAGTTTGTATTCTCGTTTAGTCAACCATATTACTGTTTGAAGTAATGTTTCAGCGCACTAATTAGATTATATCAGAAAGTAACTGCCTATCAGTCAAAAATACCTCGAGCATATTACATTTTCAATTATTTGTTTGCATCAATTACTTAAACTCAAAACAAAATACTAAAATCAATATGTATAAACTGAGATATATTCGTGTGTATGCATGCAAGTCTTAGTATATAAGTACATATCCCAATCCAATAGTAACCATCATTCAAATATCAGACGTAACTCACAATTCTTTTCTTCCGTGGCCTTTGTTATTCAAAGTGTTTTCATGACAAAGCTTAACATTTTTACAATGATCCTATTTCATTATTCTATATTTATGTAAAGGTTGCGTTCAGTTGCAATATTTGTTTGATCCGTCTTACTTTTACGGTCGGGCATCCAATTTTTCCAAGGTACCATAAAATAGACCTGTAGCTTAGGATTAAAGCTATTGTTTTCGCTTAGACTTAGTTTTGAGTTGTTTTCATGTTGAAGTTTAGGCCTATAAAAAGGGCTCAAAATAAAGGTTAATATTTTCGCATTTGCAAAAAATGAACAAGCAACGTACGAACCTGAACCTTTGACAGATCGTGTTTATTTATTCTACAAGTACATCACCTTCAACAAAATTTTAGTTGCACAAAAACTCTTACTTCAATTACAACGATATGGAAATGCAATATGATCTTAGTGAATCAGTTCCATTTTTTTAATTTTTAAACAAATATCCTGCAAGAAAAATAACCGGAGCCGGAAACGGATGTTGATTTTTTGCCGAAGCCGGAGCCGGATACCTGGTTACACTCTGGTATGTGCATATAAATGCACCGACATGACACTGTCGGTTGGAACCAAACAGAACTGAATTATATCTGAAACGAAATCCTAAACATTACTTTCCTAAGCATAAATGTCAGCGTTAAACACACTATAAAATTACTCAGCTTCGATCAATGAAATGGTATTATTATTTTCAGCGTTCTACGAGCTTTGCACTCCTGGTAACTTTGCAACACGCATGCAGCTCCTGGTGGTGTGAGAGATGATCGACATCGGATCATTGACCAAACCACTGGCATTTTATGCGGGATTCACGTTATAACCGGGGCAGGCGGGACACGATTTGTCCGATGTTGATTCGACGTCAACGTTAAAATTCGAGCACTCATGTCGGGTGAACAGACAAAACTCGAATGTCATATGACATTTACTTACAGACCACCGCTCTCAGAACATCAGTGTGCACAAGAGTCGGTATGTCACGTGATACTGACGGACATTTATGCGAATATCATATGATATTCCAAAATTACAATGAAAGTCGGACGGCAGAGGCACAGCTGTGCTTAAAATATCAAATACATGTCTGCAAATTCATTTTCGGCACAAAATCGCTTAGAAAAGCGGTGCCATAATTTAAAAATTCACATTTCAAATTCTAGTATCATATGATATTCAACAGGACAATTTGGGTATGTTACCTCAAGTCTGCAGACATTTGAAAATATATCATATGATATTCGCTGACAATACGTCGAATATCATATGATATTGAAGTACAAAAGGTGACCTACACATGATGATAGCAGACAAACACGACTTTTTGAATATGATATAGGGTCTATTAGCGGACAAAATGGTATCCAATCGGCTGATACGGATAGAACGTGTCCCAAGCTGCCCCGGTTATAACGTGAACTCCGCATTAGAGCATACTCAACCGTGCCGTGTTCGATCCACGTATCCACGGCAAAAATGCTTGATGAAACATTATAAAACATACAAAGTACAATATCGAAACTGAATCAATAATTCAGTGGAAAACACCATCATTTCCTTACCAAAAACTGACTTCTATACCACATAAACGCCTTTTATAGACTGTTTACGTCTTTGTTCTTGAATGACTAATGGGCTTCTCAGCGTAGACTAAAATTTTTATATTATCGTGTTTCGTGCAATGCGTTTTTTAATAAGTTTGTTTATGAAGATTTTAACGAAATTTTATAAATTCGGTCATTAATTAGTTTATTTATAAAGATTTTAGCAGAATTTTATGATTATTGCCTCATCATTGACAGAATTGTAGTTTTCCTCATTTTGTCTTATCGATCTTCAATGTTTTTAAAATGTACCAGATTTGTTGCCACACTTCTCACACTTTCAACCTTACAACGTTTGCTTACAATTTAAGGAGGAAAACTCAGTGTAATCATATCTTGGTCAACAGTGAACCGTGTTTTTTTGCTTGGCGTGCTTGTTAAAAAAATCCAAAATTTTGCATGAGTTAAAGAGATCAAACATAAAACTTGTATTGGAATTTTAGGTGTATATGTATTAGAGCGTTAACGTGTATATGTTAGAATTTCATTCGCAGTGAACTTTTTCACATGGCAGTAGAAAGAGAGGGGGAATTTACGTACATCTCACTCCGCCCCTCCCTCTCAATGGACTCCTCAATTCCACCTCCCACCCTGTTAAAATGAGCAAACATTTGACCCACTCACAAGTTTATAACTCTATATACCAACGCTATAACTAAGTGCTAGATTACTTCGATGTCAGAAATTGTTTAAAACCTTAAAAAAACAACTAAAGCAGTGTGAGATTTGAATATTTTTAATAATAATGCTTTACAAATTCCTATAACATTTATTGATAACAGTACCAACAACAGCAATATAAATTTGAAAAATAATACTACGTCTTCCTGCGACAAACCAAGAAGGCAACTTTTCAAGGAGTGTTCTCAAAATTGAAATAAAAAAGCTGAACATCTAAAACGGAAACAAAAACTAAACGACAAAATTGGAGTAAACCTTGTTTGCCGGGTTATAGCCCTAAAACATTCAACCAAAAAAGTAACCCCAACAAAGCAGGGGTACAAGACGTACTATAATGAGTAATTTAATAAATCAAACCTTCCAAAGGCCCCAGCAAATAAAAAGCCGAGGCGTAGCCCTCGGTCACAGCAGCAACAAGAAAAAGAAGAACGATCACCAACAACGCGGTATTATAACCGCAGACGATTCGGACAAAAAGAAACTAGCGTGGTGGTTTGCGGCAACGTAACTATCACGGCTATGCCGTTGGCCAGCGGGGTAGATGTCGAACGCCGACATTGAATTGTAAAGAACCCTGCCTATTTCAAAAGCCTTTCTAGGGCTACTCTATGATACGAAAAACATTTGACACAGTCACAAGTATATAAACTATATATACCAACGCTATAACTAAGTGCAAGATTTCTTCGATGTCAGAAATTGTTTAAAACCTTAAAAAAGCAACTAAAGCAGTGTGAGTGTGTTGTGTTAGAGTCTCAACACACAGTAAACTTTTGAATGACTAAAACATGTGAATATTTTTAATAATAATGCTTTAGAAATTACTATAACGATTATTGATAACAGCACCAGCAACAGCAGTATAAATTTTATAAATAATAGTACGTCTTCCTGCAACAAACCAAGATGACGACAACTTTTCAAGGAGTGTTTTCAAAATTGAGATAAAAGGCTAAACATCTAACACGGAAACGAAAACTAAACGACAAAATTGGAGTAAACTTTGTTTGCCGAGTTATAGCCCTAAAACATTAAACCAAAAAAAACTAACCCCAACAAAGCACGGGGACAAGACGCACTATAATAAGTAATTAAATAAATCAAACATTCCAAAGGCCCCAGCAACTAAAAAGCCGAGGCGTAGCCCTTGGTTGCAGCAGCAGCAACAAAAAGAAGAACGATCGCCAACAACGCGATATTATAACCGCAGGCGATTCGGATAAAAAGAAACGAGCGTGGTGGTGTGCGGCAACGTTACCATCACGGCTATGCCGTTCGCCAGCTGGGTATAGGTCAAACGCCGACATTGAATTGTAAAGAACCCTGCCTATTCCAACAGCACTTTCTAGGGCTACTCTATGATACGAAAAACTTTTGACCCAGTTACAAGTTTATAAACTATATATACCAACGCTATAACTAAGTGCAAGGTTACTTCGATGTCAGAAATTGTTTAAAACCTTAAAAAAGCAACTAAAGCAGTGTGAGTGTGTTGTGTTAGAGTCTCAACACACAGTAAACTTTTGAATGACTAAAACATGTGAATATTTTTAATAATAATGCTTTAGAAATTACTATAACGATTATTGATAACAGCACCAGCAACAGCAGTATAAATTTTATAAATAATAGTACGTCTTCCTGCAACAAACCAAGATGACGACAACTTTTCAAGGAGTGTTTTCAAAATTGAGATAAAAGGCTAAACATCTAACACGGAAACGAAAACTAAACGACAAAATTGGAGTAAACTTTGTTTGCCGAGTTATAGCCCTAAAACATTAAACCAAAAAAATAACCCCAACAAAGCAGGTGGACAAGACGCACTATAATAAGTAATTTAATAAATCAAACCTTCCAAAAGCCCCAGCAACTAAAAAACCGAGGCGTAGCCCTCGGTTGCAGCAGCAGCAACAAAAAGAAGAACGATCGCCAACAACGCGGTATTATAACCGCAGGCGATTCGGACAAAAAGAAACTAGCGTGGTGGTGTGCGGCAACGTTACTATCACGGCTATGCCTTCGCCAGCTCAGTGTAGGTCGAACGCCGACATTGAATTGTAAAGAACCCTGCCTATTCCAACAGCCCTTTCTAGGGCTACTCTATGATACGAAAAACTTTTGACCCAGTCACAAGTTTATAAACTGTACATATAAACGGTATAACTAAGTGCAAGATTACTTTGATGTCAGAAATTGTTTAAAACCTTAAAAAAGCAACTAAAGCAGTATGCGTGTATTGTGTTAGAGTCTCAACATACAGTAAACATTTGAATGACTAAAATATGAGAATATTTTTAATAATAATGCTTTAGAAATTACTATAACATTTATTGATAACAGCACCAGCAACAGCAGTATTGTTGCAGACCACCCAGTTTGTTTTTTTGCAGAAACTTACGTCTAAATTTCTTCAATTTATTTGATACAGTTACAGTTAACAATTTAAACTTTCGGCCTAAATTTCAAACTAAAGATAATTATGTATATTGTTTGCAAATTTCGACTTTTCGTTTAGCATTAGTGCAATAATAACGTAACAATTGTTTTTAATCAAATCGTTTTCGCAGTGTCGGTAGTGGCAAAAACTGCATATTTTGTTGATTTTTACTTAATTGTTTGCCAACAGCCTAAAGTCTAAGTAGCATTTACAAAAATGCTGCACAGTTAATTTTGAAATTTTGCGTAAATTCACCGTGTTTCAATGAAATATTTATTTCGTTTTTCCAGAAGGCTGTAAATTCACTTCAATTATAAATGCACTGAAGTGGAACAGGTTTACACAATCATGTTTGGTATACACTGTCGGTTCCTTTGTTAATTTGACTGCTGCACTTTCTCTTTCTGTTGCCACCATTTCTGCTAATTGCTTTTATCTAGGTTTAAAACCCCTCGCAGTGATAAAAATTGTATATTTTTTCAGTTACCCCCAAATATTTCGCTAGCCGTAAACTTCTGATAATTCTAGACGTACCGCAATTGGCCTTAATAATTTTTTTATATCCGAACATAAGTTGTTGATGAATAATGGTAAGTTGAAAAAGTGTTATTAACCTAAGTTGGAAAACATTAAAACCAGCATAAACTGTTTAATTTTTAAATTGCAGTCCTTGCACTTTTTGATATTGATTATCCTCATTAGCATTTTAAAGAGTATTTTAACAAAAATTCCAACAATGTTAATGGTTAACAATTTCAAATAGTATTGATGGTGTAGACCTAGGGATCGACCGGATCCGAGATCCGGATCCGGGCCGGATCTCTGCAATTTTTAAGATCCGGATCCGAATCCGGATCCGGTAAAATAAACTACCGGATCTCCGGATCCGAAATTTGATATACAAACAAAAACATACCAAAATTGGTGTATCTATTTCAACTATGCGTACGTAATCTAATAAGCACTGTGTGAGCATTAATGCTTTGTTGGAATGTCAGGTTAATGACATCCACGTGGAGACCAGTATTGTTGCGGAAGAAGAACAAACATAAAAATTTTAATAACTTCTTTCTTTTAGTTGCTGTAAGTTTTGTTGACTAATTTTGCGAAACAGTCAGTTGAACTTTTTGTATTTTATATACGTTAGGTATTGAAAAATTATCCAGCTAGTAAGATCCGGATCCGGGTCCGGATCCGGGCCGGATCTGAATTTTAAGATCCGGATCCGGATTCGGATCCGGTAAATGCAGAATTTTGGATTCGGTCGTTCCCTATGTAGACCTAAAAATTATAAATATGTTGATAATTGTAGAGTGTTATAATGGTGTCATTAGTGAAAAATGATCTAAAAGTTAATAGCTAAAGTGTACTTTTTCAGTACTGAGAAAAACATTAAAACTGATTTTTGGCTTTTTTTCATTCAAGCGGAAAAATATGTTAAAATTTAATTGCCTAAGAAGTTTAAAAGACAAAATTTAAAATTTTATTATCTTAGAGGTCTAATGAGCCTATCAATCAGGCTTGGAAACTAGAAATTTCGCACTATAAAAGAACAATTTTCAACTAAAAAGGGCAGTTGGATTTCGAGGCGTGGTTTTTTTAAGTCATTTTCGAACAGTTTTATTGGGCAGTTTTTCGTATGTGCAAGTTTGTTAATCTTTGACTTGAAATTTATTTTGTCCATTATAGAATTGGAGCTTTATTATTTACAATAGCATACAGTTGGTCAAGTAGTGATACAAATATTCCGTCAATTGTGGATCGAACTCCATTATCGTGTGAATCGTCTGAACCGTAAGTCAGGTCGGGCTATAGGAATAATGACCAATGTGTTAGTCTCGTTTGCCTAATGGGCGCTTTACGACATATTGCATGATAATTTTTAGTGGGTGAACTGAGGAGTCTAAAAATCACTAAAAATTTCATAGTCCCTGTATCTGAATCGTAACATTTGGAGGTCCCACCGAGATTTGAATCAAAAATTTTGGAAAAGGTTTACTTTCAAATTTTTGTCAGCGGTGGTAGCAGGTTTCAAAGTCGGAGTTATTTTAATTTAGTTCGAAATCGGAGATTGAGGTTAAAAACTCTTGTTAATTTTTATGAAAAGAGCCAGATCGCTAAGTCCAATTCCGGAAGAATCTGCAAGTAATCATCTGTCCTATATTAATATTGAAGAGTTAATTCCTATATTAGACGTAAGTGTAAGAACACCTAGACAGCATAGATACGAACTTAGAAACATGGATCAACTTCAACAGGATGTCACACACTTGATACAAAATGTGAGACAGCTTACTGATGGTATGGCTCATATGAATTCTACTCTTGCCCAAACTAGGGTAACTGGTACTACTGATACCGATCCGGTAATAGATCCGTTTCACGGAGGATTAACGGGCCCTGATTTTAACACATGGTTAGAAAATTTTAATTTAATTTGCGCGGCAAAACTGATAGATGATGAGATGAAATTGCGGGTATTACCTGTATATCTTAGAGATATTGCAAAGGATATATACGATGGGCTAGCTACTGAGGATAAACGCAGTTTTAAATCAATTTGCACTGCATTAGAGCGTACGCTAGCCTCCCCGGAGTTAGCAGTTTATCATGAAGCTGCCTTACAAGGCCGCGAACAAATGGAAGGCGAATCGTTATATTCTTATTTAAAAGCTATTAAAAGAGCGTGTCGACGAGCGTATGCAGGCGAGTCAGAGGAAACGATCCGCCGTTTTATTATTGGAAATTCTTTTCGGGAATGCGCTCGCTCAAGTACTTAAGGAAATGCCCATACATACATTGTAACAAGCAGATGATATTGCTATGCGTTTAGATATGCAGGCAATAATTTTTCCAAAAAGTCAAGGTACCCTGGGGATACAAAATTATCTGCCACAACCACAACATATTGTTAGTACAATACCAACAAATACTGGGCAACAAAGACAGACCAATAATAAACACATGGAGCGTTCCCTGGAACAAATAAACTCTGTAAACCGAGTGCAAGATAAGATTCAGATGATGGAGAGAAATCATAACAAAATACGGGGAAATACACATTTTAATTACAGACAAACGAACCCGCCTAGTCAACAGGCGTATAATAGGCGCATTATTAATAATCCTAGAACTACCACAAACTCGTCAAGATGTTATACATGTGGCAATATTGGCCATACTGCCGCAGGATGTCAGTTGCAAGACTAGTACCATTAGATAGCAGTAAAAATTCATACACTTCAGCAAGAACTGGGTTCAGACCACCTTATAATACTAGACAACAAGCTCAGACATAGAACCCACGACAAACACAGTATTATTCTTGCTCCGCACCCCAACAAAATACACAAACACGCAACATAAGTAATGCTGCGGCAGAAGTCGCAGCAGTTATTAGAAAAACATCAGATGAAACTACGTTGCGAAAAATTCAGAACGAATTAGAAGAAACTAAGAAGAAATTTGACCAAGTAAGCAAGGAAAAAGAAGTATTACTAAAACAGAAAGCAATGTTAGTCGAGTAAATTTATCCTGAAGTTGTAACTTGTGTGGGAATGGTAGTAATTGGTGAAACTAAGGAAAAACAGATAGGCCAAACCATGAAAGAAAATTGGAGTGAATAGTTGACTACAGGAAGCAATTTGAATGATTGTAATTTAAATTGCTTTCTCAAAAATCAAAATTCAATTACGTCGGAGATCGGAATTAGTGGTGGTGATAATTCTCAAACAATAGACGATATTAAAGAAAAGGAATTAAGTGTAGCAAAAATTACGAAGCGATATTGCTCACAACCAGATATAAACAAGATAACTTTTAATATTGCAGTTCCTCAAGAATCTGTAGCTCCTAAAAGTAAATGTTTTCAGTTTTATAATATAACGGCAAGTAAAGAAAACTATAAATTTTCTGCATATCGTTGGAACAGCCTTATCAGGGTTTTGAAAGAGGCTTGCAGATCAAAGTTAACCTCGCATAAATCAGATAAATCAGAATATCAAATCGAACATTTTGCACATACAGAGAAATTAGACGATTCATGTTGTCAAAAATTTGTCACCTTCGATAAAGATCAGTGACGTAACAACATATCATAATGCTTCTTAATTAGCCACAAAGCTTACAGTGAATGTTTCATTTGCCCTATAACTTGTTGTTGCGAAATAATTGATATTGAATTATATAAATTACAGGCAGATCCATTTTACTTGACAGACCGATCAAATCAAACCAGTGAAGTGGTCAGGTGTGACGTTCAAATCGCATTTTCACCGTCACAACACCTACATCTCATGGAACAACCGCAAAGTGAGTATATGAACATTATACATAAGAAACGGAATTACATCAAAGTCAGATTCTATCACGGGGAAAAATTTAAAGATAAGAAATTACAAACAACAGGTATAGGCCCACCAATGTATACTAATACTGACATATTACGATTAAGTCTCACCGACCTTACTCTATTAGGGCCAGAGTTGGTGCTGGATAATTTGGTCAAGCGAGCCAAATTTGCAGAACCATATTCAAGTAGTTATAATCATAGGATCGGTTTTATAGATAAACTGAATATGTACGGATTGTCATATAATGATTATGTTGATACAAAAAGGAAGTTGTCGAAGGAATTATGTGTCATTCAAAAAACATTTTTTGACGAATTCCGGATGCCCCCTAGGAGACCTTCAATTAAATATGATTTAATAACTACTACTCCTAAAAAATTTAGAAGGTACGCCATTAGTTAAGCCACAAAAACCTATAACCAAATTTATAACACCGTGGCTCAGCGTGATATGTTTCCTTACCATAATAAATGC
>JASANG010004048.1:0-58542 GCA_030248215.1 Enoplolaimus lenunculus | reverse complement strand
GAACTTCGATACCTTGTGGAGATTTTGTATTACGTATACACGTGGTAATAGCTATACACAGTGTCTTGTGCACCATTTCACTTTTTGCGCTGCCTTGCTCTTAGACAACTCTATGTCAAAAGTTGTTATAAACATTAATATAAATTTTCTTCATTAACCTTTTCTCACACCAATATTTTCTTTTTCGCTGAAATCTAGTTCTAATCCAGGATTCGAACGACCGTAACTGATAAGCGGTACCTGTTTTCTATCACCACTCAGCTATTGTAACTTGACGACGTTTGAGCACGAGGGAACTTCGATACCTTGTGGAGATTTTGTATTACGTATACACGTGGTAATAGCTATACACAGTGTCTTGTGCACCATTTCACTTTTTGCGCTGCCTTGCTCTTAGACAACTCTATGTCAAAAGTTGTTATAAACATTAATATAAATTTTCTTCATTAACCTTTTCTCACACCAATATTTTCTTTTTCGCTGAAATCTAGTTCTAATCCAGGATTCGAACGACCGTAACTGATAAGCGGTACCTGTTTTCTATCACCACTCAGCTATTGTAACTTGACGACGTTTGAGCTCGAGGGAACTTCGATACCTTGTGGAGATTTTGTACTGCATATACACATAGTTGTAACAGATTAAACGCCAGAACTGCAGACTTATTTGCCTAACGTTACGGCTACAAGTTCTTAATTTGAAACCAACGAAATCGACGTTAATGTTTACTTATAGTTGAATCTTATGCATAAGCTATGGGCTACGTTACCAGCAGCATAGACTAATACAGCAGCGGCATGCGCTGCGAGCAATCTTGCAAAACGAATAAAATGGCTACAACAAAAGCTCGTATTCTCAAATGTGTGTAGCACCTATTACCAGTTGGTGATAGGCCTTGTAACTTTCGAAGCATGGAATAGTGAGGTTTGAAAGTCAGCACATTTATTGCATTCGATTTTCTCTGCTACTGTGCAAATTTTGAGATCTGTAATTGCACCAGTTCGTTAGTTTGAAAACCTATTACAAACCAGTGATAGGTGCTATATGCATTTGTGAATATGGGCCAAAATTTGAGCTCACACGATTTTCGTATTCACTGTACCACCATAGCGCAGAACATCGTCTTGATTAGTTATTTACACTGCGTTTTACATTATTTCGCTTACACAGAATGCTCTCTGATGTTCATAGTCAACTCTATATGAGAATGGATTGCCGACAGTAGTTGAAAGTTTCTAGATTAATATTCTCTACATGAATATTTTCTATTTCGTTGTAATCTAGTTGCTAGTTAGAATTTGAACCAGGACGACTGCAGTGACAGGATTTTACCATCAACACTTAGCTATAGGAGCTTGACCATCGAGCGAGAGGAGACTCACAATTTACACATATTTACACCAGGTTGGTCATGGTCAGTTCTTTGTTAGAAGTGGTGAATTAATAGTATTATACAACATAAATCTTTGCGCTGAAAATTGAAATGTATTAATATATTTTAGAGCTTTCTTCCCAGCTATACATATGCTGTGCTTCCCTAAAATAACTAGAGTTTCTGTTGAGTTCAATTAAGATTATTTGGCAAAAATTGCTGCAATCTACGTACATAATGCAATGTGCTATTAAACTGCTTCAATGGAGCCAAAATAATCAATACAGCAATCCCTAGCGTGGTAGCTAAAACCGATCCACTTCAAGCTATTTATACAAAATATTTACTGTTTTCGCGCAATTCAGCTTAATTTTGCATTATTAACGTTAATATTTTGGTATCTCGCTTGCTTCGCTCACCCGTTTTATTTTGTCATTAATTATTAAGCTCCGCGTATGTATACAAGATTTTGGATCAGCTGCTGTGCCCTTGATTGATACCGCTTCATACCGTAACCGCTGCATTGATTAAAGCTTTGGAAGGTCCATGAATTATCAGTTAGGAGGATCTACGTTTGGCCATGCTTCCTGCCCAAAAAACGACGCAAAAGTATCAGAGAGATCACTTGCATTTAAACTTGAATACTGTATTTCCGAGCAAGGCTGGTAAAATTTTAATAAATGACACGCATTTTGGGTATAACGGTGAAAAAACTCTACCTGATGACCGGTTGACTCGTATTAAAATTTCAATCTCGAAAATCGTTAGGATTTTTTCAGTAGCATTAATGTTAACGAATGAGCTTTTACCATGCTAGAACTTTTTGACACCGCCGACCCAACAATAAACTCAAAAGCATGCACAAGCCTGAGAAACCATTTGCATTTTAGTACTGTTGATGTATAGAAGTTTAGATGGGTGAGGACGTCTAAGAAATAGATAATATCCAAGCCTGGCTGACTAAGAGACGCAATAGCACAAGCAAACAAAAACGATAACACGAGAGTTAAACTACAAACAGCTCGACTCAATTTAGCATCATGTTTCGGTACAAATTTTACATTGCGTTGATTTGTTGAAGAAATCCGATCCTTACATCTATATCAGATCTGCTGTTGCCTAAAAACCTAAAAAACCTTATGTCGCTCAGCCTTAGCTCAGTTATCTCTTAGAGACCTGGTAAAACTAAACAACATCTATGATACTTATATTGGCACGCAATACAGAATAGTTTCTACAAATGACCACCAAAATCTAAATATATAACTGGAGCTTTTATTTCTCGAAACTAGCGTTAATTTTTGAAATCGGCAATAATTAAGAAATTTTCAAAATAAAAACTGTGCTACTGCGGTGTAATTCAACACTAACTCATAGTGATTAGCTAAAGTGGTGTTTTCAAAAGTTTGCGAGGACTCAAAAAATGCAAACGGTTTTATAAGATTATGACGGTCGCAGCTTAAAGGATTTGCAAACACCGAAACCGTGAGCAATTTACCATGATGATAAATTGAACTTCAAAAACAGCTTGCAAATGCAAGAAGTAGGCAGTTGGCAAATATAGGCACTGTTAAGTAATATTGCAAGGTGAACAAAACAAATTAAAGCTAATTAGCTTTACATTTAGCTGGACTGAAAAATAAAAAGTTCATAACCAGTTAGTTGATATTAAAGTGCTCAAAGAGAATTGGTTATTAAATATTGATCCTGGCTTAATAACGTGGAGCATTGCAAAACATTAGCTCTATATCGGCTACTTTATACCACATGTCGAACTAATTATCTTGACGTTCACGAGTATAATGTAAAAAGACCGGGTTTACGCCCCAACATTACCCTCCGCCTCGGAGAGGGAGAGAGGGAGTTTTTGCTTATATCTTCCGCCCCCTCTTCTACAGTCTTCCTAAGAGAGCGAAGGAGGCACAAGGGGTGTTGGATGGCCAGTTTTGCCACTGCCACCACTTCCTAGCATGGCTCATATATGGAGTTTCCAACACGTTTCTACAGACTCAAGATAATTGAGACACTCGTTGCATTGTACCAAATTTCAGTAACAGTGCTGTTTTGTAACCCAGTAGAATTGAAGAGACATCAATTTTTACATCCGCGCAGACATTATAACGTGGGTTATCTGCAAGTAGAGTTTACAACACCAATACCTAGATGGGCACGTTAAACTTTCATTTGCCTTTTTAAAAGAATTATTCAAATCCATAGTAATGTTTGCAATTTGTGAATTTACAGGGGAACTTAAAATTAACGCAAATCTCGAAGTAATTTGGAATAAAACTACTAAATGGAGTGAGCACCAACCAATTGTAACAGTGGATAATATCACTGGTCTATTTGTATATGCACGTTACCTAATGCTGTTAATAATATTGGAACCGATTTGTTATATTGGTAAATGTAATTTGGGTGGGGAATTAAACTTGAGAAACGGTTTGTTAGAACAGTGGAATGCTACTGAGCGGTTTAAAGTCAGATGGTTGAAGAAACACAAATAAATAGCAGCAACTTTACATTTTATAATTCTGATACTACCTAAAGTTTTAAGCTGACCGCACAGAAGGTCTATTTGTTTAACATTTCTATTTGTTCCCATTTAAATATTTGCATAGAACTTTACGCTGCACGAGCGTCTAAATTATAATAACGGGCAGCATTTAGTGCGGACGTTTGCTGCAGTGGCAATAAGCTTAGCTTTGCTATTAATTGTAGTACTACTTTTACGCAATGATGCTATTAGACTTATGTACCTATTATTACACAGAGTTTATACTCACTTGCCAGCAACAAGTGAAACAACGCTTCCTAGCATAAAGATAGATTATATTTTAGGTTTAGAATAGCTGCAATGTGCCATGTATTCGTGTGCTTTTTATACCTCTGCCTAGAGGTTTTTGGTTTTGATAACATTTATGTGCATTTTACACCAAAACGTTGCCTCAAACCATCATCAGAAACGCCAGCCATGGGATGTCATGTCTCACAAATATGTTCTCTGATTAATAACAATTTATCTACCTGTGAATAAAACGGTTCCTGAAATTCAAAAAAATTGTAAATATTATTGAAAATAGAGACAAAATAATCAAATTATATACTATTGCAATGACCCGAATAGTGGGAAATAAGAGTGGATCCTCATTTTGAGTCAAAATCAGTAGGACTCCGTATTCCTAATAAGTGTCCGTAAGCGGATAGAGTCCCTAAACAATAATTAGTGTCCATAAATTTCAATTATCAGAATTGTAGTGCATAAAATGACTTCACTACCAAATACAGTAAAATTAATACTCAAGTTTGGAAAGTACATCCATAAGTATAATCTTGCATTATCGCTCAAGGTTTTGATACAACAAATGTTTAATTTCGCGGGTAGTTGCAACACCGAATATATCAGTAACGAAGGGTGGGTTAAAAATAAATAACAGTCCGTAACCCAATAACTGTGGGAAACCCTATGGAGAGCCAAACAAATATCAGTCCCCTTTTTATTAGGGTCACTACAGGAGAAACAGAAACGTACTGGCTGTCTGAAACTAACGCACTTCAAATTTTTAGGATTTTAGTATCGTACAGGTAGCAGGATGCAAATGATCCTAAACACGAACCTGGGGCCGGAGATCAGCAAATTTTACCAGGGCCAACAGGAGCCGAGATATGACGATAACGTCATTATTGTAATATTTTAATTCCGACTAATTTTCGTACCCACCATAGTGAGGATAATCTGGCACATTAATATTAAACATAGGTAAAAATTGTTTATATCGGTGCCCATGCCAGTATTCATAAGAAAGCAGAATGTGGTAAACGGTCTTGAACGACATTTAAAGTTCTATGTTTGTTTGTTAAAAACTGGTTGTCGGAATTACGGTTGGGATTATGTTTGTGGTGACCAAAAAATGCAAAAAGTAATACCTAAGCATAGCAGTATGAAAACTAGTACTACTATTCAGGATAAGGCCCTATTATGTTTTGAATCACAGATTAAAAGTGATATGTTTTAAACGAAACCTGGCAATTTCATGCAATTAGCAATGAAGGCCTAATGCTTGTTTCGCTTACAGTTTAAGTCTAAATTCGTATGTTGCTAATGGTATAAATTTTAGATACTTAGCTAGTAGGTAATAACCGCATTGAGACAAAGTTGAGTACGGTTAACTAATAGAAATGCACAGTTTGTAAATGAGTGACTCATTTAAGGTGTTCATTGCAATTCCGCACATGTTGCTGGATATTTAATGGATGATAGTAAAATTAAATTGTTCCGTCATTTGTCTGTAGGTGTTTCAGCCCGCGTCAGTCTCAGGGCCGGATTAAGGTGTTGGGGGGCCCGGGGCCCATATGACCAGAAAATCTAGGGCCCGTATAACTAGGCGGCCCGGGGCTCATCCGACTAGCATGCCCTTTTTAAACATAAATATTTTATGCATCAGACCTTAAAGTGATACATGTCGGTATATGTGCACGTAAGTGTATGTAAAGCAAACGTTGCCATGCCTGTGCATATATACCGGTATAAGAAGTTGTTGCAACGACCGCGTGATGTAGTGGAAGTATGCTTGGCTCGAGCGCAAGAGGGCCGAGGTTCGATTCCCGGTGTGGTCATTAACTTTGGCAAAACTTCAAACATGGGTCGTGCAGACCGTATAGTACCAACATGGAGGTCCCACCGAGACGGGTACTGCAAACAGCAAGCCCATGAATTCGGGTAGTTGGATTCACGGCCCGGGACGACCGCCTGTAAAAAAGAGGGATGTCGGTATATGTGCACGTAAGTGTATGTAAAGCAAACGTTGCCATGCCTGTGCATATATACCGGTATAAGAAGTTGTTGCAACGACCGCGTGGTGTAGTGGTAGCATGCTTGGTTCGAGCGCAAGAGGGCCGAAGTTCGATTCCAGGTGTGGTCATTAATTTTGGCAAAACTTCAAACAGGGGTCGTGCAGACCGTATAGTACCAACAATACATTTTAATGAAACCAATTGTACCAAAAGTACGAAAAAAAATTTCAGCCCGGCGACTTTTTTTAGATTTATACTTAGAGAAGTCGCTTACGATTCCACCGAAGTCTAGAAATTTTCTGAAATCCGAAATTGGACGGTGCGGGACCCCGTTTTTTTGATTTTCTTACTTTTTCGACCATGCTATTTTCTACAAATATCTTTGAACACACTCTTAAGGTGGCACCGAATCCACAATTCTATTGAATCCGACCCCGAATCCGAATCCATTGCTAATTTGTATAATCTGAATCCGAATCTTGCATGTTGCGAATTTCAAATATATCTACAATTTGTTTCAGAGTGTCAACGTAATGCCAGCAGCAGACTTTAAACGTTGGTATTAATATTTCGAGCTCGACCTCAGTCCGTCCTGAAATTTTTAACATGCAATACAAATATTGACATATATAACAATTTACTTGAATTTTATTGTTTAAAAAGGAAACAACATATTGCGAAACACTGTTGGATTTGGTTTTTCATTCGGTTTTCAGAACCGAAACCGGATCCGAATCCGAACCTTTGTTGTCACCCTGGTGTGAGTTTTTACCCTACTTTGGTGGCCAGAGGTTTTATCTAGGAGCAGGAATGCGCGAGGATATGAGTTTTCTAGCTATGTTGTGAGCCTGCCACTGCAAATAACCAACCGGCTAGCCACTGACCATAACAGAAAAAGCTAACAAAAATTTGACATCATCAATTTAATATTTTAAATCTTATTTAGATTTCGATCCTAAAACTTTTAGCTGAAAATGTTGTCTACTGTTACCATTGTGGTCAATGTTAAGATTGAATCACTAGTTGAAACTACTTTAGTTACAGTTGTATTCTAGTCAGCTTGTGTGGTGAGATAAAGTGCTTGATATGATCGGGTTCCATTGCTTTTTAAAATATAGTGAAATCTTTCACTGGAGTACATGTGTATAAATATTTTTTGACAATAATAACGTGAACAACTAGGAGTTAAAATGCTCAGCAAGGACCATTGAAAAAATAGGTTCCCAAACTGCATCAGAAAGAAATTTGTAATGTGTAGAAACGAGGTGATATAAATTTCTATTGTTCAGCGTAGTTGTTAGCAAAAAGAACTGTAAGGGCCGAAGAAGCCTTAGTCCAGTTGCACATGTGTGCAACTACGCACAGTAGTATATCTTAATGTCAATGCGATTTAAACGTACTGCTTTTCCACATGTTCCTTTACATGAGCTTTGGAGCACTTTCTTTTCTTGTAAAAATATACGCTTCGAAGTTGCAAAATGTAGGAACATGTGTTTATATTTTTACTGTTGCTCTCCGTGTCATTATACAAATACTTGATAATTTTTTAAATTTGTATATTGTTCGGCCGGCGCCAATGACCGACCGGCCAATAGAAAAAGTGGTAATTTCACAACACTACTCCTAGTATCGAAACTTGTGGCAGTGTAGTCCAGCCGGGATACAGTACGCCAGATTGCAGCCGGATAGATGTTGCCTGTCTGCTTAACAAAAAGCATGCCAAAAATCGCGTAGCGGTACTACCAGCGTTAGAGTAAGAACAGTCGGCCGCCCCCAAACAGGTCCGAGAAGGCTCTCCGATGGAATGTTTCACAGCTTGTATAACTTCGTGGTCCGCGAAAATTTTTTGTTGGCTTGTTATCAATTTAATCACTAGCATACAACACATTGTGCGTTGCATATATTTCATATGATCCAAGACAAGCATATCTCATGCTTACAGACCGAATATCAGTGATTATAGCATTGAATTAATATTGTTATCTTGCTATTATAGTTTGTAATGGGAATTAATTTATCTCCGAATTATTATCACACGGTTCATATTGACATAATTTGTAAGCCTGATTCTAAAACTAATATATGATAATGTCTAGGCATAGAAATATAAAAAATATCGATTTAGATGAAGGTGAGTTTTGCGCTTTGTGCCCTTGGTTTAATCAGTTGCTAATATGTACATAGACGCGAAAACTTGTGTTGCAGTCCCTTGTCCTCTGCCTCCACATGTAATTTATGCGCAGCGTTAAAATACGTGTAAAGTATGCATTTATATACTTAAACACTGGAAAATCAAAATGATTTCTGTTTGTACGGCGGATGGGGTTGAAAGTATGGGGAAAAGGTTAACCGGGGTATGTTACGTACTTAGATCATTTTTTAGACGACACAAACAGTTCAACTAATAAAGAGTCCGACTTCACTGGTATGCTATGAAGCTCTGGTTCAGTACCAGAATTCGTCCGGATGGTGGATACTGACTTACCAGATACCGGATCCGGGTACTGAATTTTTTACCGAAACCAGAACCGTATATAGATCTAGACTTGCGCACTGTTTGAAGTACGTATTGTCTTGCCCGGAAATGCAACCGCAGCAACATGTTAAATCTGTTCAATTGTAAACAGCAGTTTTATGAGATGTTTTTTTGTTTTTGTTTTTGTGTGGCCGGTTTGTTTTGTTTTTTTGTTTGTTGTGCCGGTCTCTCTTTTTTTTTTTTTTTTTTGTTTGGGGTTAATATTGTGCTGTGTTTTTTTTTTTTTGTTGTCCGGTGGGTTCTTCCTTTGGGTGGGGGTGTTTGCTTTCTTTTGTAAAAGAGAAATTTCCTTTTTCCGGGCTTGCTATGCCATTTGCCTAAAAAACTATTATATAGGGTCGTTGTTAATTTGTACCAAGACATCTGCGTGAGAGTTAAGGTTGTAACGTAAACACTTCGGAAACCTTAGGCCATGAAAGGAAGAATTTTTAGCTACGTTTTTATGTTTGAATGCCATCTAGTATTTAATTCTAATTAATAATCCGGCTCCGTCTGGATATTAGATCATCCGGGTCCGGCATTTTTTGATGTCCGGTCGTGCCCTGCCGGATACTAAACCGAATCCGGATATTCGCTTTCACCCTGTTCGGGTACGCAGTCAGATAACAGTTTAATGTGGACCTTGACAACATATACTGTTACGATACGGCTAAGTTGGGTTTCAACTATGTCACTAGCTTAATACCGCCGGAAAACCGTGAAAACTAACCCCGCTAGAATTTACAAGTCCCAGAATAATGATCACTAAAACCGTTAAAAATAACAACAAATCACCGGTTTCTGCGAGTTCCGTAATTAACACATAAAATTTGTTCTATGTTTCCTCTAGTTTGTTTCCTCTGATTGCTGTAAATTTTCTTCTCGTCGAGTCCCTGTAGTTATTTCCAGCAAAATCCGAACTAACCATGACGCGCAAAATACTTGATTTATACGTATACGTATAATAAACACTGAAAATTTGAAAAACCTGAAATGTAATGTATAACAAGACTGAAAACCGCAACTGGTTGCTTGAATGAAAAACCAATAAGGATTATGGCGGGTGGCTAAAGCCAGCTCCCATAGATTACTAACTTGTGTATCAACCGGGTTTTGCCAACTGTAAAACCATGCAATCAATTCATAATACGCCATATTTGAAACAACAATATAACATGGGAGAATTACCAAACACTACCTAATTACGTAATTTCGAGGAAAAGAGCTCACAAATAACAATTTAGTGGCCACGCAATGTCAAGTTGGGAAGCACATTGCGTCACAGCCGCCATCTCATAAGATTAATTCGATTTAAGTACAATTTGTTAAGTTCAGTTATATGCTTATGTTGTGTTCACTTTTTCGTAATTCCAGAGCGCGGTGATTATGATGACTATGGGCATTCTGTGGAAGATGATCACTATATGTCTGCCATGTCGCCCACAACAGGTATTTATATTCGACTTAGTCGAAAGTGATCTACACACAACAGTAAAAGAGTTGACAAATTTAAGTTATTTTACTAGCTTTGTTTTTGGAGTTAGTTGCAATATTCTTTTACACTATGCTGAACGGTGATTTAAAAGCCACTTTTCGTTGAATCGGATTTCAGTATCAGCCTAGGTTATCACAAATTAGCTGTTTTAAGCGCGTAATACGCGCAGATTTTAAGGTTGTAGACACGGAGCTTATTGGCACATTGGACATTTTGAAGTGAAAATATTTGTATAGAAACATAAGGTACAAAACGCATTGTATATTGAACGAACTTCAAACTTGCCTCATTTTAGTGCGTTCTATTTGTCATTGAACTTATGTCAAGGTTATATTTGTATTTATAGACAAATTTATGTTTCGACGTGATACATCTCACAACAAAAATTTCTCGGACTATATCCCTGAAGAAGACGAGTACAATTATTATGACAACTTCGATGATTATTATGAAAAAGAAGCAGATGAATTTCGCATGGGTTTGTATTTTAAAGGGTTCAATTGGATAGTAGAAAATACCACAGCCGAATCCTATTTAAGTGCATATTTCAACAAAAAGTTAAACTACTTATTTACGCTAATTTTGTACTACTTTCTGCTTGCTATGATATGTTATATTTTTGTTTCACCAAGTCTCTTATTAGTAAGTGGGCTTCTTTGAACTACGTAAGTACGTACGCCCCGGTGCCCATATATCGCTTGTGTCACAAAATGTGGATTGGTAGACTGATGCATTGATGTGGCTTATAGGTTACTATTCATTTCTCCCCCCGGACCAAATATTGAACTTTTTCAATTTTTATGCCTGTATATTCTTAGCAGTTTCGTTGATTTTGCTTCAGACGACGATTTTGCCACAGGTAAAGGTTCAAAAAAGAATGCAGCATGCAGTGCCAATGAACGACCGAAGTCTCAGCTACAAAATGGACAACCAAGCATATGTGTGTCCAAATCGCCAGACGCGGGACAGTCGTCAGCTACGTTCGATACTTCTGCTGCGGCAGGAAACATTTCCAATTGTGTTTTTGACGAACTTAACATAACCAACGGTGCCTTACCGCAACGCAACAGACGTAACCGCCGCAATAAAAGTGATCACATTGAGAACAAACGTAGTTCGGATTCGAACGGGAATGCTTGTAGTAATGCTGACTATTCTACAGCTTCTGTACGCAGTAACCGTTTAGGTTTCGAGCAGGGGAAATTTGCAAGAGAAGAAAATGCTAGTGATGCGACTATACCAACAACTAACGAAACATCGCAAGAATCGCCTGCTGTTGTAAACCCTGTTGTAATACAAGACAACAAAATCAAATCAGTAAAAACTGAAACTGCTCAAATGACTCGACCGGCATCACAAAACAACTTGCTGTTGTCGAGGTTGGATTCCATACCTAAGAGTCAGTCGTCAAAAAATCTATCCGGCTTGAGAACTCCAAAAACACCAAGAAGTTTAAGTCCAGCTGTTGAAGCGAAACAGCGGTACGTTCACCTTACTCGTGAAGCCTAATTTATATAATGTGTGACTTAGCAGTTAATAGTAACGAGAAACATGTATAGAATTTTATGCATTTAAGGTATCTTGTATACTAAAAAATTAAATACAAATAGTAGTCTTTCATTTTCTGTTTATTATTTTGCGTCAAATCCTAAGGTTTATTATGTACTAGAGGTGTCCCGGGGCCAGGATATCACCTGGTGCCGGGGCTATGAAAATACACTAAACTTCAAACTTTATGTACCTTTTGCGTAAGCATATACTTGGAAACATGGTACTGTTTTATCATATCGCGTCACGCGACATTTTGTTGATATTCCCATGTTGTGAAGTTACTGCTAATGCGTTTGTTATTTGGCATATCGCGTCACGCGACATTTTGCGTAAGGTAATGTAATAAACTTGCTGTGCTGCGTTCAGATGCTGGCTAAATTGTGCCGCGGGACGTTTAGCCTAGACATGTGTAGAAAGTTACGGCAGTGCTGTTGTAGTGTTTACAAAACAAGTTTCCACAGCAGCAATGTTTTATATTTATTATTGGTTGGCGATTATTTTTGATTTGCGCTTATTTTTATTCTGTTGAGCTTAGTCACGTACTGCGCGAAATGGGGCGTTTGCCGTAAAGTACGGGTGGGGAAGCAGGGTACAAACAGAGTTGGAATTTCATTTAAAATTCAATTCACAACTAATTCTGATTCCGATTTGAAATTTAAAACATTGTAACACACGAACTTTTCAATTTCCAACCTTGTGAAGCCGTTTTAGAAACCTTTTTCATTGAGCATTTGAGTGGAAAGGTAAAGGTTTTCCTGGTACCGTCCATGGTACCGTATAGCCCCGGGGACGGAGCGCGGGCCCCGGTACCGGGCAGGGTGCGACCGGATATCCTGTTCTCGTTTATTATCCGGCAAAAACTGATATCCGTCCGGATATTTACGGTTGTGGTGCCGAATATCGCAAATATGCTTTTTACAAGTCAGCGTCTTTAACACCTTGCTGCAATTATATTTCTGGGTAAATTAAGAAGTTCAAGTTTTGATACGTTTTCAACTTTGATGTGCCACGTCCTCTTAAGCAATACACCCTGTATTTGATTTTCTTTTTAAGATACCCTTAGTAAGTGTCTTCGCGTTATACGGACGATTGGGTAACTTCTGTCTTTTGGTTAGCTGTGTATTGGTTTATTTTAGAATAAAAGAACGTCCTGAGGGCTGCAAAGATTTAATCAATTTGATCGTGATTGGCCATGTCGATGCAGGGAAAAGTACCTTAATGGGGCATTTGTTGTTTCAAACAGGTGAGCATATAGTTTGCATTCATGTTTGGAAAACACCAAATCTGGGTGGTTTTGGCTGAAAATAGTTATCATCGTAGCTGTAATTTGTTGTTTGTGAGGTGACAGGCCAACATAAGGCATTGGCCGGCTCAAACTCAAACTTTTTATGTTCAACTCAGGATCACATTGTGAGGTGGGAATATTATAAATTTTGCGATTTCAGGCAATGTTACACAGCGTGTTATGCACAAAAACAAACAGGATGCCCAAAAACTTGGAAAAGGGTCATTTGCATTTGCGTGGGTGTTAGATGAAACCGAGGAGGAACGGTGAGCGTCATGTTTGTTTTTAACAAATCGTTTTCTTATTACTGGTAGAATTTCTTGTTTCGGACAGCCGTTTTCATTATTTTGGCAGTAATTAGATTTGCTATGTGTGTATTTTTGGATTAGTTGGTGAGCGTGCTCGGTTTTAATTAGTTGTGACTCTCTCAACGTCCGACACAGCTATAACTATTTAGAAGACGTTAATGTTCCCATCATCGGAATAAAGTTCTCTCAAATGTATTAAGAATCAGCGTCTTCGGGCTAAAACTTTCGTTTTACCTGAACATCTGGCTGTTGCAAATCGAGATATGAAATCGTAATAGTGCAATAATTGTGAAGCATTTTCTGCGCCAATTAATTCATGCAGATTTTTTCCGTTCTCAGCAACCAATTATTGCCATAGCTATTAGAGTTGACCCGGTGTCGGAACAAATCGTAGCCAAGTTAGAACACGTAAAGATAACAACGTATCAACATGAGCTACGTATACGGAATACGTATTTGGACTAACAGCGGGAATTTTGTAGTGTGTACAGCAAACCATGCGAAAATGAAAAAACCGTGTACAGTAATTTTTAGTGATTTCCATGTTTTTCAACCGGGAGTGATAGGATTGTTTTTCATGCCGTTCAATTAAGGATTGTTTATGTTAGGCCCCGACGAATAACGTATTGGCCCCAGAGCCAGGCCCAGGCCCCGGGTCGTCTCTAATAGCTGCAATATATATATTATTTAAGCGAACGAGGTGTAACAATGGATATTGCACAAACAAATTTTGAGACAAATACAAAACGGGTCATTTTACTTGATGCACCGGGACACAAAGATTTTATTCCCAACATGATTACTGGTGCGTGAATTTAGTTTCGTTTTTAGTGGCGAACCTTTGCTGCGCTTTTAAATTGGTGCTAAATAATGCATAAGATGTAATATGAACGTTACAATGTATTGTATATATCTATATATGCGATATTTACTAAAGTTCGGAATTACTGTTTTGTAAACACGATTTAAAAATTATCGTTAAACATGTGCGTGTTTTAGCAATTTATTCGCCCAACTGAATTTAGTTTGAAAAAGTTTGTTTCTTATGATTTGGTCCTGGTTAGAAGAAGTGTACTGGTTAACAGTTTTAGGTGCTGCCCAAGCAGATGTCGCCTTACTGGTTATTAATGCAACACGCGGTGAGTTTGAAACTGGTTTTGATCAAGGCGGTCAGACACGTGAACACGCTATGCTCATAAAATCATTAGGTAAAAATACTATTTGTCGCGGTATCAATGTTGTGAAAGTCTGATTTGGAGACCAACCTGTTTAAAATTTGTCTTACGTTATGAAATTAGCATGTGTATTTCGTATTACGTTTAGCTTGTGTGTTTCAAGTGATACTTATTCTAAAGATGGTATTAGGAGTACCTAAACGATGGTAGTTTGATTTCATGTTTTCGTTTTGACAAATAATTAGTTCTTGCTCCAGTACCAACACGATTTTCATACCTCGTCCTAGAAGTTGGCGTGGTGTGGTTTGATAGTTATGGCGTTGTTTGTAGTATTAAATATATTGCAACTGAAAAATTATTCAGAAAGGTGCGATTGACGTGTTAAAAGGTTAAAGTCTTAAAAATGTTGAACGGGTGCAAAACCCGGTAGCAAATTTAGTAGTTTATCTGTCTTAAGATTATCTATAAATTTTTCAGGTGTATCCGAATTAGCAGTTGTAATAAACAAATTAGATACAATCGATTGGTGTCAAGACCGTTACGATGAAATAGTTTCGAAAACAAAAGGTTTCCTGAAACAATCTGGTTATGGTAACGCACGTTATGTACCGTGCAGTGGGTTGAACGGCGACAACTTAACTAAACAGCCTGAACCCAATCATCCATTACGAAATTGGTACCAAGGTCCAACGTTATTGGAAATTATTGGTGAGTTCAGATCGGTTATTCTTTTCATTTTGCCAAATAACTGCTCCTTCGCTTACATTTCTGGACTGTGCCAGTTTGTTGTGTGCTATTATTAGGAACAGTTGGATATTTAGTTTCGTGTAATTTATGACTTTCATAGATCGTAATACTACAATTGCTTGTTTCAGACACTTTTAAGTCACCTCCACGTTCAGTTGAGCGACCGCTTCGTGTTTGTATTGCCGACGTTTTTAAATTGCCGTGCTCTTCTGGGTTTACAGTAGCTGGTAAAGTTGAAACTGGTGCACTTCAAGCAGGTGATCGGGTCATTGTGCAGCCAAATGGCGATTGTGTCACAATTAAAAGTTAGTTATTTGCGTAATGTAATTCAACAGAAATCTTTGGGAATTTACAGTGTAAATATGTGAAGTTTTTAAATTTTTTGGTACGTTGACTACAGTTAGTGCTTCTATGCATTCAGCATTATTACTATCGAGTTGTGGTTATGACTTCACGTGCTATTTGAATTTACAATTTTTGTAGCACAGATCTTGCACTGAAACAGAGCAGTATTTATTAAAGTAAATTGTATGGTTTAGTGTGAGAATTGATGCGTTTAAGGTGTTCAAACATCAGCTGAACAAACAGGTGGCGACGGTGTTCAGGAATCCATTGCGTATGCTGGCGATCAGTGCCAATTGACGTTAACAGGTGTTGATCAGGCAAATGTTGGTGTCGGTCATGTGATATGTCACCCTGAGTCACGCATCGTTCCCGTATGTCGATTTCAAGCACGAGTATTGACGTTCAATATAACAATGCCCATAACGAGAGGATTTCCGGTGAGATCTTGAGTTTATCTGGTATGAAACTGTGTGGATGCTGAAAGACATTGGTTTAGTTAGACACAAGTCGGAATAGAAAATGTTTTGTAAAACATTTTGTTACCCTACAAAAATAAAGGTCTGTTACGACAGCCTACTGAAATGTATGTACTGGTTGGGTGTTAATTTGATTGTCGAACAAATTGTTCATGGATGATGGGCTACTATTAAGTGTAGGGTTCAACTTTGAATTTTGGCTGCATAGTGTAACCTGTTTACAGAATGAAAGTTATGTCGTTTTCGCAACGGATAGGTCTTTATTGGATTATGTCTAATTACTTTGCCAGAGTTAATGCCTAATTCTCTAACTTGTATATTTCAGGTTGTACTTCATTATCAGTGTGTATCTGAACCGGTCCTGATCACTAAAATTTTATCGCAGCTGAATAAACAAACCGGTGAAGTTGTCAAAGAAAAACCCAGGTTCGTACTTAATACGAAATGAAAACGGCTGAAAGCCTCCGAAACCATCGTGGCGTCTTCTGGCTGTGTAGACCTGTTGCAATTATATACATATAAGTTTTTCTTCGACCTCAAAAGAGAATCGTTTCATAATTATTTTTAATGTTTTAAGTATTTACTGAAGTTTTTTGATAAAGAGTTGTCAGGTGATGGTGCAAAATATTGTTTGTTTTACTTTTTTCTGTTTTTCACCAACACGGTTATGTTGAAAAGTTATACTAAGATGTAACGGAAATTGTTTCTCCTATACACTAATATTTTTGAGTCTGCTTATTATACTTGTATCATTTTTGTAGATGTTTGACAAAACATTCAAGCGGTGTTATCGAAATTAAATCAGAACGCCCGCTATGTTTAGAAGAATACAGTAACTGTAAAGAGCTTGGGCGTTTTACTTTGCGCAGCGCTGGCAAGACTGTAGCGGCTGGAATGGTTACAAAACTAATATTGTGATACAGGGTTATTTTACTTAATATACGGTAAATACGGTTACGAGAAAATAAGATTATGATTATTATTTAAAGCTAATCTGTTAGCTTTATTGTTGCGAAAAATATATTGCATTTCCTGGTTAGGTGTAGTTTTGTGCGTAATATATGCTGAACATTGTTTGCTTACGTTTAACATAAATCTTATATTTGGTCCTGAACTAGAGGTATAGATTTTGTAAAAACCTTGATTTATTATCGCAATAATGGTATCTTATATTCGAAGTTAACGAAAGTCAGTTCATTGTATTGTTTTAGAAATGATTCTGGTGGTTAGCGGATTCGGCATAATGTTATCACAAAAGAACTGAAGAATAAATTGAATTATTCACTTTATGTATATGGGAATTACGCAGTTCTTTATCATAAATTGGGTTCATGTTTGAGTATGATTTGTTGAACCGGACTATTGGGATTTGGGAAATAAGGGTTTTAGAGACTGCGAAGCTTAATCCTAGGATTCCTTAACATGGATCCCTCTTTCTGAAATGCACTGTCTGAACCTGTGTAAATTTTGCGATATATTATAAGCTGGGCGTAACCGGATATCTGTTTCTGGTAAAAGCTGGTGTTCGTTTCCGCTAGAAAAATTCCGGAAATTCCGTTTTTTTAATCTCAAAATTGGTTATAAATCACGTATATATCTCGCAATTGTTCATTACAGATATGCTGCAATTGTTTAAAATGAAATAAATTACGAAATTCGTCCAAAATTTTAAAAATTTCGGTGCTTCCGCCATTTTCTTGAACATTTGAGAACGCTCAGTTAGTATCTGCACGTGTTGGCAGAATAATAAAATCATCTTTGAAATTTTATACTTTAATTTCCGTTTTCGTTATTTCGTTAACTGTCCGATTCGGTTATTTTTAATATTGGTTTACACCATTTATTATGTAGCAGATTGCGGTAACTAAAAGTGAGCCATTGTAAACCTCAATTACGTACATGCTCATTGTATATATTGTTGATTGCTACAAATTTCTATCTGGAATAAGCTAGTAAATTTAATTTATCTGCAATCTCCGAGATGTTAGAAAAATGTTTGCGTTTAACATCTTGAATCTTGCTCAAGATTCTTTTGTCTAGCGTAAAATGCGTCAGGGCTTTCAAAGAATATAAAACCTGGAAAGCTCTATTGGGTGTCATGCAATTTTAACCCTCATTGCCTGGAGTTGTTAATGGCCAATTATAGGGCACTGTAAACCTGTGTCGTACACCAAACTACATTGCCGAAAATGGAAAACGTACACCGACTTCGTCGTCCACCGCAATCCGTATATAATTTTGTGAGGCGGATTGAAGGAATGGGTCGCCGATGTCAGTTTCGGTTTCTGCTGGATACGTATTTTCTACGGATTGTAGATGCATCTGGATAAATAAATTACTAGACACAGGTACCTATAGCATCCTGAGTTTAGATGGTTGATAGCAGCGTAACCGGAGGTCTGGCTTTGGCACAAAAATCGACCACTAGCTAAAATAAAATTTTTGCTGGAGATATTGATTTTACAAGCAGATGCACAGTACTTTAAGAAAGTCCTACAAAGTCACATGCATGCGCTTGAAGTTTTACTTGCTGCAAACAACATATTTCAAGTATTTAAAATTTTTACATAAACAATAAAAATAGATATCAAGACTGAAATTGCAGTTTCGGTTCGGATTCCGACAAATTTAAATTCCGATTAAATTTCATTCCTGTTGTAATCCGGGCGTTTAGCCACAAGTTTTGGTACAATTTTGAGAGCAAATTGTCGGGATCTCCTATAAAAATAGACCTATAATCAAATTAAACATTGTGTTCAATGTATAGAACAGGGCCGTTACAGTAGTAAGCCTATTTGTATGCTTGTTTACACTGTAAGTTCCAGTGAGTTAATTTTGTTGAATCGCAGTCTGATATTCTTTTTATGGCCTATACTTTAACTTCTAGTTCATTTTTACTATTGTCAAAAATATTTATATATAGATATATACTATATAGGTACAGCAGTATAAAATTTCACCATTTCTCTAAAAGGCAATTTGACACAAATTACCTGAAGCGCTTTGTCTCACCGCACGAGCTGTCTAGAATACAAATGCAACCAAAGTACTTTCAATTCAACTAGTGATTCAGTCTTAACATTGACCATAATGATACAGTAAAGTCGCTAAATTGGGGCTTCTTAAATTGTTTGACCGCAGCAATGCGAAACGACTATGGCGTAAAAAATTTTATATGGTTTATAGAAAGTGCAAACCATTATCTTACAGGCGCCATGTTCCCAAACCCAAAGTTGTTCACGAACAATTATTTATAATTTATTGAAAAATATGAAAAATGTCTGCCTTTTCGAAACGTTTTACTAAACCAAAGCCTAGATTCCGTTATTTTTTGGTGTAGTTTAATTTATCAATTGCAAAATTTCATGTTTCTATCATTTGCTATTCTCAAACTTGTTTGTTAAAACAACCGGTAAAAACACAATATGTCATCAGTCGTGATTACTATCAGTTAGGGTGCAATCGGAGGTAAAAATACCGGTACCGGAGGTCAGCGAAACATGCCGAAGCCGGAAGTGGAGCGAAAGTAGGCAGTTTAACAATTTTGGCCCATGCAAAGATCGGGGGCGGAACGTTTTTCGGTCGGATTGCAATAGAGTATATGAACCTATGCTTTAGACAATTTTTTGCTTCGGCTTTAGGTATAAGTTCATTCTTACGCCTAGACTTCGGTTTAGACTTAGGCTTAGTAATATACTTTTATATACTGTAACGGCCCTGTTGTATAATTTGCCAAACAAGTTTGTTTGCTAGAGTCATTTTGGTATTTTCCTCAACCGGGTTCTCTTAGAAAATGGTCTAATTTTAAATTCTTTGCATATATATTGAGCTTAGCAAGGGCTGCCTTATAATCATTCAAAATCTAAATTTGACTTTAATTAAAAACTAGTTTTGTGATCTTAAAGGATGATTTATTATGGATGGAGGTAGTTCGCCATAGCTCTCTTTATAAAACAACCGCAAATATCTTTTGCAGTATTTTCGCCTTTGTAGCACTGCAGGAAAGGGTGTTTGTCTTTCAGCAGATGTCGGTAATACACAGGCCTGTTTAGCAGGTGTTAATACAGGGTGTCAATGGATCGTAATACTAACTGAAACGGACAAGTTTTAAAGATGTTTAATCTTTCTGCCAGTACAATTGAGGCATGCGAATATTCATGTAGCTTTCTAAAGTTTGAAACAAGAAATAGCGGATGCACCAAAATGTTTTGGATGAATTTCGTAATTATTAGGTATTTACACAACTCCGATTTTTACCGGAAACAACCATTTTGTAACAGATCCGCATATTTTTGCACGTTTCTGGAAATTTAAAACTTTAAACAATTTTAAAACCGGAATAATTTAATTTTCTAGGATTGGTTTTTTCCCGAACAGTAAATCCATCGAAAAAACGGGAAATACGGAAAAAACGGAAAAATTGAAAATCATGTGCTATGCTTTTACGAGCTTAGAATGATTTGTCTATTAGATTTGTAGTTTTATCAAGAGTGCATGATACCCTTTAACAAGAGTATGCAACTGGGTACATTCTATGTAGAAAAAATGTACCCAGCGCGCGTTGCATTTTGTGGCTTACCCCCTTATTTTGGGGGGTGTCAAAATCTTCATAGATGCTGAAATTCGTGTGCTGTTTTCATATACTGAAAAGTGGTTCGATTATAGTTTATGAAACCCGAAGTTAGATGTCTCGAAAATTGAAAGTTTGCCTCTAGCACATACAGATGGGCTTGCATTTGAGCACGAAGCTACAAAACAAACATGAACATAAAATTTGACACTTGGAACTGCATAGGTATCTTTTGTGTGGCCCGCAATCAGCAAGACCGGCGCTGTCACGCCAAGGAGCATTCATTTCACAGAACACCAGTGGCTTTAGGTAGGTTTTCATTTCGGGAGAACATGAGAGTCAACCTGGGTATTCTAAAGCGTGTAAACTTGCGTTTTTCTGATCGTTCCACAAATTACGAGGAATGCTTCCCCTATTCCTTCAACTGGCAGATCCAACGGGATGCTTGGACCTACGCCCTCTAACTATAGATGGGCACCGGATATCCGGATATGAAAAATATCCGGATATGTATCCGAAATGAAACGTGTAACCGGATATCCGGATATATCTGGATATCCGCCGGATATCCGAAATGCTTCTGTCTAAAAATTTTTTTGGAATAATTTGCATGGTTTCACCGCCAAAGTAGCTGGAGCTGACGTAAAAAATTCTGTATCCAAACCTCAGTCAGAATATTTAACAACATTCTTGCACAATTGTTCCATGATGATTCAAAATCTTTATTTTTTAAGCAAAAATTGTAATAATAGAAACCTCTACGGCCCTAAAAGTAACATGGGCCTGAGTTTCTGTAGAATTCGATATACGGCTGGGTTTCACACAGGTCTAGCTTTATACGTAAATTCAATGCAACGGTAATGTACGTCTGGGACGTTTTAGCGGTTTTATTTAACACAAAGTTTTTCTGAGTTAACACTGCGTGTATCCGAGAATGATAGCAAGTTTACTGAGAATAGTATGGTTCTTAAGAGAACCCGGATACCTTCCGATATGAAAAATGTCCACGGACTCCCCCTTTTCCTCCCACATAAATTTTTTGTGATAAAATGATATGGTCATTCATTACCTTACAATGTGTCCTCTCATCATAATACTTTCGTTATAAAATAGGGTCCTACCTTATAATTTTCCCGCTAAGTAAATTTTTTGGAGAAAAATTGCGTTTCAAGATATTTATGTGGATCCGCTGCTGATAGCGCGACACCAGTATAAGTAACATGGGCTGATGTTTGTACGACTTAGCGTAAGTGTATATATTTCAATCTGGTTATTTGTTCTCGGAACTAAAACGATTCAAGTATATATAGTTCGAGGTGAGGGTTATATTCGATGAATCTCTATTGCAGTGGTTTAAATAAGGCAAAGGACAAGCCAAATCAATTCAATTTTAAGTTGTTAACGCATATTTATTTAGTAGTCTGTAGCAGTCTTCTAAACTGAATACCCAGAACTACTGAGGTGCTGTAGTGACTAGTGAGTGACCCGAATAAGAGGTGGGACTGATATTTATTTAACCTCTCCAAAGCGTACCCCCTGTTATTCGGTTACGGACTGTTATTTATTTTTAACCCACGCTCCGCCACCCTTCGTTACTGATATATTTGGTCCTGGATTCAATTATGCGCTACAATTTTGACATTTATGGACTCTAATTAGGGTTTAGAGACTCTATGCGCTTACGGACTGTTATTAGGGATATATACGGACTCCTATTGATTTGGACTCAAAATGGGTACCCCCTCTTATTCGGGTCACTACATTACATGGCATAATAATTATCGATTTTTAGAATCATGTTTTATACGCATATCAATTTGTTTCAGGGTCAGGGTACTTCCTTTAGAGCAACAAGTTAAAACAAGTACTTAAGAAACAAAAATTGAGGTTCAGAAACTCAAAAAACAAAATCGAGTTTCGGATATCCGAAATAGAAAATTTCATTTCGGATATTCGGATATATACGGATATCCGGATAAATATCCGGCCAGCATTGCCGGATATCCGGATATGAAAAAATATCCGATGCCCATCACTACCTCTAACATGGTTCAAAACCCAGATTTTGCTTTAATGTTTAGCACTAAAATGGCATTTAGCCTATCGCTCGCGAGTACTTCCACTATTTATATCTCATGCGGTCCTCCGTTTTAGAAATCCCTGAATCCGACACTGATTCCTCCCCAATAAAACCAGCTTTCACAGTTTATTACGGGAGCGTGAGAAAAACCAATTTCTCACGGTTTCCGCGATTTTATTCACATCCGGATATCCGAAAATAAATTTTTTATTTCGACATCCGAAACTCGATTTTGTTTTTGGGTTTCGGAACATCAATTTTCGTTTCTCAAGCACTTGGTTTAACTTGTTGGTCTAAGGGAAGTAGCCTGACTCATAAGCTGATTGCTATCAGGGTAAAACATACAATTGTACTTACACTGCAAAAAAATGGTGAGTCAAATTGAGTCTCTCCGAAATACGCTCATCGGGACTACACAAACTGAATGAAATTCGACTCCGCCAGAGTCAAATTCGACTCACTGAGCGACTCGGGTGAGTGAATTTGACTCAGTTTGTGTAGCCCGGAAAAGCCTATTTCAAAGAGTCAATTTGACTCACCATTGTTTGCAGTGTATAGTTATTTACTGTGCAACTGCTTCCAATAGTACTGGGTCAGAATATTGCTACTGATTAATAAATACTTGCGTTGGCCACCTGAGATTAAGTTGATTTGGTTTGTCGCCATCTAATGTAAACCACTGCAACAGAGATTCTATCGAATGTCACCCTTCCCTCGAGCTATATACACGAGTCGAGTTACGTTCCAAGAAGAGAGAACCACATCAAAACATAATACGCTAAATTGTACAAACATTAGTTTATGTTACTTTTAGCGGTGTAATGCTTTTACCGGCGGATCCAGAAATTTCTGACGGGAGGCAGGCTCGTAACTGTTTTGAAACGTTATTTTTCACCAAAAAATTTTCTGTATGGACCGAATCATTTTTTTACAAAATAACTTTCTGAGTGAGGACAATTGCAAGGTAGAGACCTTGTCATTTTACCACAAAAAATTCTGATATCATTTGTTACATACAAAAACCATTTTGGGACGCCAGGCAAATTTAAAAGTTGATAAGATAGCTAATCACGCCTCCGATGAAATATAAACAGTGCATGTAGCAAATGGATTGGAGTTGTTTTCGAATAACCAAGCATTATTTCCAGCCCGTTGTTTCTAAACATAGAACAGGGACGGAACGTTTCTCGGCGGGACTGTAATAAAGTAAAGCTTAAGCTTTAGACTATTTTTTGCTTAGTATAAACTTCCACATTTTGTGAGCTTATGGACTACAGTTAAGAAAGCTATATCATTCCATGTATATTGATCCGTGTAAATGCGACGCGCTGAGTTCAATAGCGTCATTTTTGCGTTTGACAACTGGTTTAGCGCACCTAATTTAATATTAATTTCACAACACAAATGCAGGAGGAAACTTTTTCTGCAACAACCGAACTTATTAAATCAATTTTATGCTTTTTCTCTCTAAGGGGGCACTGCGACTTCCTAAATTTTTTGGCTTTTCTTGAAATTTCGAGAAATTTTCTTATGCATGCAGAGATGCAACTGGGTCGTGGAGTTCCATTTGTTGCGTGGTGAATTTGACCGCTCTACGAATCAAGCAGCAGTATACGGAGCAATAATCAGAAAACGAATTTCTCTTGGTTTCAAAATTAAGTTTTTTGTACTTACTTGATTATATGAAATTTTCATCGCACATCGAATTTTTCTGTTACACCGTTTGCTAATTCAGTTTTAGTTGCATAAATGTAATACGGAAATACCATAAAAATCGATGAAATTTTTATGTCCTATGCTACCCTGCCACGTTTTCGTATAAAATGTTTGTTTTGTCAAAAGGAAAGAGCAATGCGAGAAATTTCACAAACGCTAAAACCGTTTTAGTATTAATAGCGTATTAGCTACGCTAGGTATTCAAGCCGGCGTTTCGCAATGCTTACAAAAATGCGTTTTAAAACGGCTGTTTGATACGCGAAAAATATTTAAAATAGCGTTTTATTTTTGGCACGATTCTTTAGCAAAATTCGCAAATTTATTAACTCATCTGTCACAAATTACATAATTTACTTTATAGTTTGTAAAATCAAGTGAAAAGTCCAAATATAAATTTAAACTATACAATCTTCACAAACCATGACGGTGTTTAAAATACATGTAACACTCTATTTTTACGAATTTCTTCGATTCGTTCCTGCTTTCCAAAATGCTTTACAAACTCAACGGCGCTGGATTCGAGTCACAGTTAATTCTGGTCATCGGAACGAAACGCAAACAATGTTGCAGAAATAATAATATCAACAATGTAGCTGAAACGTTTTCAAATGAAGTCACAAGCTCAATATGACACTGTAATCATTAAGAATTAATTCATTAAGGAACGTACGGCTACTATGCGTAAACATGAAGTTACAACCTTGGTCCACATTCTTAAATGTACATAGCACCTATCAACAGTTAGTAACAGGGTTGTCAAGCAAGCGAACTACGCAGCTACAAACGTCAAACTCTTGTCACAAGTAGGAACGACCAAATGCAGGTAATGTGCAAGATTTCAATGTTGTCGATTGGCTGGTTCGCAATTTATTAGTCCTATTACCAACTGGTGATAGGTGTTATACGCATTTAAGAATACGGGCCCTAAAAATGTTTTGCTCCACCTCCAACCAACTGTGCGGCCATATTAAAAATGGGAACACGCCAAAATGATTTGATCAGCAGATGAATAAACACATTAATTCCTTTTACACATTACGTGGCGATAACCATGTTTTGAATAGCACACGCTTCTTTCCTACATACATAATATATACATATATACATACACACACATATAACAGAAAAATTTACCTTTTAATAGCCAGTGCCGGAGTATACAGGGATGGGGGCTCCTCTCAAATTCCAGATTGAGGTCCCCCAACTCGCTTGCGAAGCGAGCGAAAAGCCAGACACATTGTAAAACTTCAGCGGTTTTTCTTTCAACCGATTAAGGTAGGGGCTCCTTTAAGGTTGGGGCCCCAAATGGGGGTATGGTGGTGGCTGCTCCGACCCTGTTAATAGCAAGGACAGTAAAATGTGTATTGTAATCCATATACACAATCCCTTCAACATAAATGTTGTATCGATTTCGTGTCTCCAGATTATTTTGGTAAACAGCAGATTGAGTAAAAACAAATTCAGTAGCATAACTACGCTATTATGCAATATGTGAATATTGTTCATTCATACACTTCTTGGAACCAGGCAGTAATCATCAACTGTCATAAAACTGTTTTTCACACGTTAAATCTCTTGTTTATGAGGAACTAATTCATTGTTGGCACACATAAGGAACGCAACTACACGGAGAGGAAGGGACCACGCCCCACAATCCTCTACAGATGTTATCGTCACCCATCGCCGACTCATCGACTGATAGCGAATTGTACTACAAAAATCTTTCTTACCCCCTTATAATACTCCATGCCTCCCTAATAACAGTTCCTGGTTATAGACCCGGCAAAGATTCGAATTGTGCAATCTAACTGTAATTTTTTAGTAGAAATATAAAACTACATATCCACACTGACCATTAACTCGTGCAACAGCATTCGTTTTCGTCAAAAGCAGCTAGTTTGAAGCTGTAATCCAAGAAAATCCAAATATTTGCAAAGTATCAAATTTACACTGATACGGTAAAATTCGCTGAATAAATTTTCAACATACCTTATAACGTAACCTTATCTTTCAGTAAACGTGCCTAAATAACATACTACGCAGACAGAAATTTAGCTTATAATATATAGTGCAATAACCAATTAATCAGCAATATGCATTGAACGTCCATTTCAAAAACAAACAGTTTTATAGACACAATACACAATCGCACTTGATAAAGAAACTCTAAACAGACTATATCTTCTAATTAAACTGAAGAAATCGCCGATCCCGCGGCAATTGCCCGTTACGTGCACTGTTTTCGGGCGCAAGACAATACAGTTAATATTCAAAATAAAAAAATGCTGAAGAAATCAAGAATCTGAAAGCAATACGTAACCTCAGCACTGAAAAGCAATGGTCAACGCAAAATGCCAATTCTAAGTTTCATCGCCCTTAGAAATAAAAGCAACGTTGGCATCAATGCTATTTTACTTAATCTCGACGGCCTTTTCTAGGCGTATGTGTAACCAACTACTATTTACAAAAAAACAGCAAACACCAACAATCAACCAAAAATAAAACTTCAAGAAGATTAACAACATAAATATTAACACATTATATCAACTACTTTTATATACTTCATTGCGAAATTAAATGCCAAGTTACAATCTGATTAAAACCTGAAAATAATGTCAATTCTGAAGCAGCGTAAATCAGCTAAAATAATGAATCGACGCCATTTGATTGGGCTACTTTATTAGATTGGGCTACTTTATTACGTACGCTCAGGTTAAAATTGAGGGGAGTGTACACGTGCCGTAACTTTTCAAGTTGTCGGCGATCCACTTACGTTTGGAACGGCTTCTATATTTGAAACATTTTTCAAATGTGGGCTGTTATTAAAAGTATGTATTACAAGCAAAAATTTCCTTTTCACTGCCTGCATGAGTTGGACATTAAACACTGTAAAAACGTATTTACACCTGCAATGAAATATATAACGATAGTATTTTGATGTAAACATAACTAATTCAGAGGACCGGACAATTAATAGTAATAATTGTCATCAGAACGGGAAAAATATTAGCTTAGTTAACCAAACAGAGATATACCAGCATTTGCAAACATTTCGCAAACTGTTTTGCGAAAGTTAGAATCCAGTATCGGCAACACATTTAATTTTAGTTTTTTGCGGTGCTTTAAAAACTGACAATATTTAAAAATTGAGTTACACTAGAACGGAATGAAGCAACAGTATTAGGTGCAGGTATACTACACAGACCTCATCCGTATGCCAATTAAACCTGGTGTACTGCCCGGACAAATAAACACGAACACAGATTATCGGTCTGCACCTACCTCTGTTCCTATACCTTGCACTAAGCAAATATGTGTACATTAGACGAAATACATAATATCACCTAAAGTATATAAATCAAAATTAGAATGGCTTAGTAGAAAATCCTTGCCTTTGGAGGTCGGCGTAGCGTACCTGCACCCAGTATTATAGTGCAGCAATAAATATTCAATGATTAGCCAAAATCATTTTGGTATTGTTCAGAGCAGGAATACTATTATGGAAATATTAACGGCAGAAACTACAAGCCATTTGCTCACGTAGTGAGAAAAACCAGCTGCGACCATCCAAGATTGTAATTTCAGGACTAACCATAGTCGTATCTGAAATATACACAAACACCGGGCTAAAAACCAAATTCCGATTTCCAGTTAAAATTCTGGTTCAAATGCAGTTCCGGTTCTGTTGCCGAATGCTGGTGTAATCAGAATTCGAATAGCAACACTTCGCTTCGAGAATCTGCGTGACAGCTTTACGCCAGGGTCAGCTAATCTTCTATGTAACGTTTAAATTAATTTCTAACACGTATTATTTGCAATTATGTGCAAAATATGCCTACAGTTCTGCTAGGTTTGATAAGAATCGAGGCTTATGCCATCAAAATTATCATTTAAACTTCAATAACATGTGCATTCGAACACACAGAACACTCTGAAAACAAATAATTGGTCTGATGTATACATATTACACTTGATGAAACTCGTTATGTAAATGCAGTATTGTCTCTGAACAATTTCAGTTGATTTGTGTATAATTCAGTTCCGTTTGGCACCCTGACTCAAAAGTGGCCGCAGTTGCACTAAGGAGCAACGGTCCTTGTCTGTGGATTCAAATACTTTCACATCATATCGAACTATAAATACAATTTTGAAGGCATGTACAAAATTAGACTACCAGTTGAATCTATGTATATGTACAAATTATTGTTCTGCAGACCGATCTATTCCTTATGTATTGTCAAAAACGTTGTTTATTTCTACGCTGGAACAATACCCAAAATACGTATGCACGGCGTTTCAACTTTACCAATATAGAATAATAATATTTTAGCCGCATGAGGTATCGAAATGCGTTACACTCAACGAACCGAGTACAACTTGTTCGAAAAGGCAAATAATTTATTTTCAAAGTACGATCCACAGAATATTACACTCTAACACTACATGCTCTTACCTTCAACCAACAATGGTCCGAAAGTGCTATCCAGGCGCAAACGGAACACATGTGGTTGCTGTCAGACTACATGGCGCGCTCCATGAGCCAGTCTCGTCCGAAAATGTTCTCGAAACAACACGAGAACTTTGATCAACAGTCGTTTTGGAATTCGGTTCATCATCAATTGCTTTAACCCCGGATTGATTGTTTATTTCAGATACACACTCTGAAATAGCTGGCTGGCAAATTGCACTTGAACACCATTTCCTGTCACTGCCGTCAGCAACAATCCCAGGTCCACCAACATCCAACGCCGAATCAGATCGCGACGACCCGCCACTTGACTCACCCGTAGACGCAGTTTCGACACCCGATTCTGTGCTATCAGCGCGTATTCCGTTCGGTGAATAAATGAATCGCGGGCATACGCTTTGGTGAACTGATGAACTAGCTTCTGAGTCTTTTCGTGATGCTAAATGTGTTGCAGCAGCAGTGCAGACGTTACCTCTGGCAACCATATTTTCTCCGTTATCACACAATTCACTTCTCTTACAATCATCAATGCATCGACGATTCCTTACATTGCCATTGGTATTAACAACATTCGTCGAAAAATCACAGTTCGGAAACCTTGAACACCCACTCCTACAACCAACATCAGCGCTGGTTTCATGATCATTATCGATGCAAGAACTAGCGATACCCTCATCATTAGTACATTTAATACCGCCATAAACCATGATATATTTATCGTTACCTGTACTGCAACGCGAACTAGTTGAACTCTGTACTTGACCACAATGATTGTGAGCATATGTGTTAAAGCTATCAACAGCATGCCTAGTATGAATAATGCAACTATCTTTGCCAACAGCTGGTATACAGCTATTTCTAGCGGCATCGCCACATTTGTCATTTGAGTTCTCAGCAACGGTAGCTAACTGCGGCGCAGACTGACGTTTATTACACGTAGTGGGGACGCTTTCAGACAGCTCGTGGGTGCGTACGCAAGTGAGAATGTTTTTGAGATCAGAACTGCAGACCGAAGAAGTTGTTCGGCTTCTCGAACTCTGAACAAACGTATCTCCGGCATTTCCCGTTAGACTGACCATGCGACTATGTGACTGTTTTAAATCACGAATGCCACCCTGTAACTCTTCTTGTTTCTCGGAGTCATTGGCTACATTCACAGTGTTGATCTGGCACATAATATTACCATTAGGCTTGAGCATGAATTTGCTACCATCCCTATACTTTTCTAAAAACGTTTCGTTACTTTCAACGGATAGATTACGAATACTGATGTGTTCTGCATCTGTTAAACCACAGTTCACCTTCGAAAAAGTTCTTACGTGTTCGTTCAAATCAGAACCAAACTCCTCCTGTTGTATCAAACCTTCCAACTGACCGGAATCATGAATGGTGACTCGATTATTGGGTGAGGTATTATTTGCTGGCTGTACAGATGTTGTTTGCATGCTTTTGCTACCACAAGCATACCAAAATACAAAACAAATCAAAACACTTTCGATCACAGTTACTACCAGTAACCATCGCCACCACTGAAATACATCAAACATTCATTAAAATGAACCTGCTACATAACATTTGTATAATGCGTTCATTACAAATTATGGCCCACGTTAATTATATGGTTCTCCCAACTGGGAGACAAGTAGTATGCAAGACTTACGAACTGGAAAACACTGTGAGGATAAAGTTTAAACGTAGTAGGCAAGCATCTATATTGGACCAAATTATAATTTTTGACCTATAAGAATCTCCTTCATTTTATACTCCTTTGAAATAAAGTGATGGAAACAGTTATAGTTTAACATGGCGTGTTCGAAAATTCGCAATGGTAAACTCATAGCAGCCACATTGAACACATGACCACCTACGGTAACTGCATACTTGATACAAGCTTTATTCAATTCCAAATAGCAACTCACTTCCTCTTGAAAATACTGCTGCTGAGATTTTAAAATCTCGACAAGCTCTTTCAAAGATCGTATCTGTTCGTTCAACAGCTTTGCGTTAGCATGGTAATGCACAGTCTGGAAATACAGTAAACTTTACAACCGGTTCATCGAAGTTTATAAAAATGTGTGAGGAAATAGTTCTAACTTCACAACGTTGTCCGCGCCAGGAATTCTACTTAAATTTCAACTGCATCAAAATTATCTTTAATGCAAATAAAATTCACGCTAGCACACAGATGCTGTCCTATTCCGCTAACAGCTATATATCCGTTAGTCATAAAACCCTACTACAACATCAATATTACACAGTTGAAGCCAGGACTTTGGAAAGGCGGGGGGGGGGGGTAATTTGTGCAAAAATTTCGAATAAATGTTTTTGTGCTACATATTGAAACCATGCCAAAAAACTGTACAAAAATCCCAAATAGTGTTGACGCAAGAAACCCTGCTTTCCGGCAACGCCCTTGCAAATATAAGACCTGCCTGTTCTTCCAGCTTAGATGAGGTTTGATTTAAAAGCTTAGAAGTCCGATTGTTGGCTTTCACAAGATCTTCCATCTGCTTCTTGTAGTTTCGGCTGAGTTCGGTCAAATATTGCGAACTTAGCGATAAGTTCATTTCCAGCGTCTGAAACCAAACTTAACTACAAATATGCACAAAAATAAGATCCATGGTATAGTGCGAATTCAGCTTTCAATCTTCGATTTTTCACTTTTCTATTCCACAGCAACTACATATATATAAACTATGACAACTAGCCTGACCGCTGATTGAACTACATAAACACATGCCAATTATTCTAGCGATAACGTAACTCTTTTTTGAATTAAAATCAAATTTCCTTAAAGGAATATACCTTACTCATGAAGAGTAAATGTTTACTTACTCGTATCCGATTGGTTAGCCGCACAATTACAGACTCCGATTGACCAGTAACCCGACCAGGCAATACAATCGCTGGCGGTTCAGTTGTAATGCCATTGAGTCCACTAGACACAGGCGCAGCTGATTTGCTATTGGTACTTGGATCATGTAAATCAACCTCTTTCTCTGCATCAGTAGATTTGACAGACTCCGCTTGGTGAGCATTAAAACTATTCGTATCATCAGATGGCGACGTTACATCTGCATTTATTTCATTTGTGGAGGCAGAATTTCTAACTAGTGGCTCTCCATTTGTTCCAGGGCCGGTATCTACAGACTCACTTGGTGTTTCCGTATCACCGCTTTGACTTGTTGACTTAGTTTTGACGGAACGATTGTAAGACGCAACTTGTTCCGAAGACTTTGTCTGGTATTTTTGTTCATCCACGTCCAAGCCGTTGTCGACAGACAACGGTTTGTCTGTAGGTTCATGTTGCGACAAATTTGACTGATTTGTTGCTTCGACCTTGCTTTCACCTTTTTCGGCACCGTCGGACACGCTGGATGACTGTCCAGTTATACTGTTACTATTTGATGCCCAATTTTTGTCCACCAGTAATTTGTTGCTAACCACACTATCTTCTGACTCAATTGAAGTCTTCGTCTCGAATTTGGGTGATTGTTCTGTGACCGTTTGCGAGGTGTAAATTTTTGCACTCAGATTTTTACTTTGCTAAAAGTAAAACAATAAGCTATACACTTGATACTATGCCGTTATATTAATAAATCTAAGTTAAATTGCAAATAAAGAATGATATGCAAAATAGCCAAAGTTATTTTGACGAGGGTAACAGTAGTACAAACGTATTCCTAAGCCTAAGCTTCAGCATGAGGATAGGACTATAACTAAGCTTATGCCAAACCTACACCAGGAGCTGTAGCAAAAATCCAAAGCTTAATAAATTAACCCTTAACCTTACTATATTGGAATCCCACAAGAAAATCGGCACGTCCCACGCAAACTTGCATGGACATGCAAAATTATGACTTACGTTAAAGTTAAAAAACCTTTAGGTGTAAAACGTTTGTGGCCAATATCAACCATTGTCTTTTTTGATTACTGTAGAAGTCTTCCTATAGACTCAACTTGTATGATTTAGGTACCGGTAAAGTGATATATATCAGCTCCACTTTAATAACATTTTGGACAACGCGTGCTTTACAAAAACCAAATTCAGTTAACGAACCTATTACACGGTTGTCTTTTTCGACCAACACACTGCAAAATTACTCACTTTTGTTTCACTCCTGCCGCCATCCTCGTTGCCAAGATTCCGAGCTGGTTGTTGATTTAGACCCTTATCTTCATTTTGATGTGCCGTGCCAGTGCTTGTTAATTTACCTTTTGGTGGCTTTATTCCTGATACCAAATTTGTATCGTCTACCACGCGAGGTGGTAGCTGGTTTTCTATTTGTTTACTCTCTACGATTTGAGCAGGATTTTCGGTTGTCCCGATGGTTTTTGCTTTCCGCTCAGATATCATAATTTGCTTCCTGTGTGATAATTTATGATTATATCGCGTGTGATCCATACGAATTCGAACGCTGCTAATAGCCAAGCTGCTTTTATGTTCCGACCAATGCGAGCTTTCTGCCGCTACTAATTTTTCTGATATTCCTCCAGCGCTCTTTGTATGTTTTCGAGACGATCCGGTAAGTAAACGATAATACTGGCACTGTCTGCATCGGCGTTTGGTACTGTTGTTGGATGGGCACGTGAGACAAAGAAAACGCAAAGCAATAGCGTCACGAGATAAACTGCAGCCAATGTCGCTGAAACAGAATAATTTAAGTTCCTTAAAAGACATTTTGCTGGACATCGTGTTCTTGTTTGCACTGATTTCGTTAACTCTTGAACCTAGGCATAAAAATCAAAATTGGTAACCTTCCTACGAGTATCTATCTATATTACTAATAGTTAGATCACCCAACATACATATTTTGCACAGTGTTCCAGCATAGAACAAACAGTAAATTGTTTATATAACTTAGTATGTTTCGTACATGTTGACAATAAAAGACAGATTCATACCAAATCGAATACTGCTAAATTAATAATGTATATTTCGGCAACCAACCTACAATGCCCATATGTCACAAAGATTTCCGATATGTGTACAAGCTGCACAAACTATTAAAAACGTAATAAGATGAGAATTATTGCAAACTTCTGGTCAGTACGTCTATGAAAACTTACCACACATTGAACTCCGTGTTTTCGCACGTTTTCAATTGTTTTGAATGGACGAATTTGCTTAGCAATTTACTTGCCATACTAACCACTGAGCCAAGAATTGTAGTTTTGTTGTCGTCAGTTTCTGTTTCATTGTGACGAACAGCAAATTGGCTATCTGCAACTACATCAAAAACCGTAAAAATCACTTCGAGAAGCAAACGTATAACCGTACTCAGTAGCTGACCAAGAAATTTTGTGATGGTGCAGCAGTGTAATGTAATAAAGCTCGTGAGCGAATCGAGCTAGAATCCAAACACAATTTCAGCACTAAATCTTAGCACAAAAAAATTTGGTTTTGATCCGAGTTGGGTGGTCTAGCCTTGGGTGTCCCTTTGGATCCGCCAATGCACATTTCAAATCACAAACCAATGTATCTTTTGAGTTGCAATGACAAATACTGCTGATACATTCTGCCCAATAAGCGGTTAAAAAGCACCTGTTTTGGACGCATTTTGCGTCTTGTTAACAGTAGCGCTGTCGTTGTTAGATGCATCTAGGTTTTTAGCATTATTTCCAGTCTCAGAAGTCATAGTCGTTTTTATCGCAATAGCTTGCGGAGCAGGCGCGTTTTGTGCTTCGTCTTGTGCTTCATACTCGTCAATTAGTGACAGTCCAAAAATACGAACCAGACTCAAGGGACAGAAATGCTCTTCACCATAATGATCAATCAGTTCAAACTGAAATTGTGAAAAATAATAATAATAATAATAATAATAGTAATAACAATAATAATAATAATAATAATAATAATAAGCTATTAATACAGCAGTCTCGTTTCTACTGCGGTAACAGCGCACCAGATTATTACAGTAGCCGGCAATTTCATATGCTGACGATCGTTTTCCAACAAACAGCAAAAAATACGACGTCAAAATATGTGCATATTAAATAATTACACAGCGCACAATTTTGTTTACGTTGCTGCACGTGCCGGGACAGTAATCTCTTTGTTGAGAAATGCAAAAACCACTAAAGTTTTAATAGTCTTTGACAACTACTAATGACTGAGCTATTTAGTTCATTCCAGTACAACCAAGCAAGATAAATATTTCGAGCCGGCGAGTTCGCACCTTAGACAAGGAGTTAAAACGCTGTATTTAGAAACCTTCTGTTAGTACACTGAAACAGAAGTATTAAGTATAGCGGCGAAAGAATTACTATAATTCAACTTACCTGTACAAATTTGGCATACTGCGCATTGGTGATATTAAACTTTTGTATTTCTCGCACATCTTGTGTTACCCACGAGCCCAGTGTATGCCAATCACTCGTTGGATACTTTACACCAGTATAAACGCGAAAATTTTTCGGTCCGGACGAAAACAATTCAAAGTTGGCAATGTCAATGCGTGTAACTTGTACTGTTTCGCACAGCTCAATTACAAAATATTTTGGTCCTTGCGTTGAACATGGATTTAACATGTACTCGTCACGGTCTTTTTCTATAAAAACAAAAAAAATCCATTAAAACATAATCAAACTGCATAGAAATCACATCTTCATGTCAAAAAACAACACTACATACTTTAAACTCAAATTAATCTACCCCAGCCTGGTAGAAAGAATGAGACTCCTAGATGATAACACAAAAACAATACCTTAACAGTTTTTCCATGAAAGCTAAAGTTTGCGGGCAAATCGTTGCGTGACATGGGCCTGTATGACACCATCAAATGCAAGATTAAGAACTATGCGACGTGATTGAGCCAAAATTAATATTAAGCACAATATCTTTAGAGGTTTGAGTTCTTGTAAACTTTCCGCCATCAGTAATAAGATATAGCCCTAGGCAATACCTTACGACAACAGCTCAGGCATAGGTAAGTCTTGACCAAAGTGTAAGCGTAAATGTGCTGAAAGCTGTAGTCGAAATTTGCTCGTGATACATATGCCATACATTTCGTAGGTGACAGTTACCTCTTAAAATTGATTGGACATTTTTCGCTTCAGGATTTGCCTCGAGAATCTTTGCACCACATTCAGCAGATGCATAGTTCCTGTACGTCACGTGAGGAGGAGGGCTAATGCTCCCAGCTCCGGTGCCACTTAGACCAGTTGCAGCGCCGTTTACGCCATTAGCGTGAGCTTCGGCGTGTGCGTTGGACAGAGAGCTGCCAACAGATGTCCCTAATCGTTGGTGCTGTAGTTGTTGCAATTGTTGCGAATGCTGGTCAGCGAACAATGAGGGATCTGATAAAAACAATATTTTTAACGGCGCAATCAAAACCTCAAGCAATATCATTAAATATGGGCTCTCCCTGCAAAGAAAGACGGGGTCCCACACAGACAATATCCTCACTTTTGGTTTGATCCAAAGTTGATGTCACCCGTTTTATTTAACGATTGGAGGGGCATCATAACCTCTGCGCAATGTACAGGCAGGATGCGACCGGATATCCGGTTCCAGTATCTGGTATAAACCAACCGGTACCGGATATTTACGATAGTGGCCCCGAATACCACAAAGCTGCTTTTGACAAGTGGACATTTTATTTAACATCTTGCTGTGATTATTTTTCAAAGCAAGTAATAAGCTGTTAAGTTTTCACTTACTGAAATAAAATGAAAAAATGCAAGATAACAATTAATTATAACTCAGTACACATATACGTACTCTTGCATGACTTAACTGCTTTCAATAGCGCTCATTTTTACATACAATATCTGGATAATACCCGGTTCCGGTAAACCATTCAATATCCGGTTCCGGTTTCGGTATCATGTAAATTAATATATCCGGTCGCTCCTGTGCACAGGTACAATAAAATTTCACACGACATGCTGATAGTCTAGAATAAAGCGCGCAACTAAACCACGTCGGGGAGCTCATAAAGTATCTTGAAAAAATAACAAATTGGACAGAAAGATTAATGTGACTTCCAAACCCGATAAGTATTATTTTATACAGCGCAAAAACACCACCGACGCTATTAGTTCTTAGCAGGAGTATGCTTTAGCTAAATAAACGCCTGCTGCAAACGGAAGTTTTGATGAGCTACGGCGCCTAACCGCGCGTTTATACACTTTCCCCTTTATATAAGTTCAAGGCTTGGGCTTAGAAGTATGCTTAGGCATAGGTGCTGTTCAACCTTATCCTGAACCTAAGTTCTAGAGTAAGCCTGACCATAAACGTGAGGAAAAACGTGTACATGATCGAAAATTTTTTGCTTCATTCTTACGAATTTTTTCATTTTCCTATGTAAACGTTCTGTACAAATAACACTTCGCTCAGAAGCTTAAGGGTGCATTTTTGACTATTTTACTGTCGTACAGCGTTGTCCGACACGGGGAACGCACGTGAATTATTATCGCATGGAACCGCATAACACTGCAAATTGTAAACAAAATTTTCTGACTTTCGATAACGCCGGTATCGTACGTCGTCGCACAACAAATATAGCGGTACGCACGCCCCAAATGACGATCTCTGTGTACCTCCTTTAAATCCATCTGACTTCTGCTGCAATTTCAATTGAGTCCATTCGTCAAACGATGGAATTGGTGGCGATTGATCTTCAGAATCGATATCTTCTGGAGTTTGCAATTCTGAAAACATCAATTTTGCGTCCTCTCAAACTTCGGCTGGCTCAAAATCTAAACGCATAGTAACGCTACGTCTGCAAATTCGACCAATAGAAGCATTCTAATTTAACGTTCTGTATCACCGGAGCATTGCTTTGAAACACAGTCTATGCGTATTCTATGTTGTTTTAGCTTCGATATATTCCTTCAGCCACTAGCATTATACCCTGAGCTGTGCTGCATATATCGAATACTCATCAACTGTCGTCACTCAATTCTACGATGGACAGAGTGTTACAGATAGGAAGCAATCGTCATCAGATGTTCTTAATTTCATTTACAAATAAAGAGAAAATTTTGCTACATACAACACAGATACCGCTAACTAAAATATCTACTACGTACACACCACTCTACGTACGTACTCAACTCGTGCTGCTCAAAGCGGCGCCGCGTTTGAACAAACACAACAATCAACTGCTAATAATGCACGGAGACAGCCGACTCATTGTCAAAAATACATATATACTAACTACTACAACAGCGAACAAATGAAAGTTCCTCGTTGTAATAAGTTTACAGAAACATTGTGTGTTTCGAACGCTACTCACGTATTTTGTTGCTATGTTTCAGAATTTCAGATATTTAAGCTAAACAATCTCAGTCTCGGTTAGGGTTTTTTATATCGAGTAACCAAAAAATTTAATCCGCCATGACAGATGCTGACTGAACCATATATTTCTATTATATTAACTGGACCCAAAGCAGCAGTGTTCCTGTCCTGACCTGTCTTATATATTTGAAATAAAGCTTTTTTTGTTTCATAGACGCATGAACATAATTAAATTAATTACAATCTCGATATTGCTTAATACAAAATTTATAAAACTCAATGTTTTTTTAATTTCAATAAAGATTTTGTCTATTTTTTGGTGTTTTCCAAAAATAAAATTTTGGGACGTTTTTGTTCTGTTTCATTAAAATAAAAAATAATTTCTTCATTTCCGTTGGAAAATGTCCGTTGAAAATTACACAACACTTCGACTGTACATTGCACAACACAGGCTGAAGATTATCTGAGCCAAAACGTGTTGAATAATACGTATATACGATAAGACTTTGTCTCTGTCATAATCAAGCACTGCCATACGGCAACCGGTACTGCATTAAACCAAGCATACGTATATATTTCAAAACACTTTAAATTGTTTGCCAAAGTCAAAGAAGAACGGTTATAACATAGCAAACGCACAATTTTGTAAACACAGATAACGCTCAGGGCATTATGCCAAACACAATTTTTTGACTGCTTTAACAAATTAAAATTAATAAAGTTGGCGGTTGCTGCAGTTTTGTTTTATTTTTTAGTGTTTCGCGTCACATTATCGCAAGTTGAAAAGTTAAAAAACATTATATAATTTACAACTGAAGAAATTTCAAATTGAAACAAAAATGTTGGTTTACACTTTATAAAAATCAAAATAATCAAAAATTTCAAATTTAAAAGTGAAATCATTAATTAGATTGAAGTTCGTGAGCCAGCGAAAATTTATTTAATGAAAATTTGAATTTATGTGCAGGCGATGAAATTTGTTTCCGTCTACTAGTTATGTGCAGGCGATGAAATTTGTTTCCGTCTACTAGATATTAACAGTCCCACAAGACTCCATTACAATACGTACCAATCAATAGCAATTATATACACATAATGCAGGCCAGCAGTTTCATCAATGTCGCGCAACTCCATGCTGTGAAAAAGTGATATTGCGTCATTCAACAGTTAAACTATCTGCCACGTCAGCAAAAAAACCGCCTCCAACTATAGTATATACGCTGTACAAATAACTTTTCACCGTGAATGCTTGCGTAGAAAAGTTAAATGTGTTGAAAACGGAACTGGCATAATACCGTACATTTACGTATTATATATTTATGTACGAGTTTAAAAATTACACGAGCGATATAAGTGCATGATAATACATAGTCCGTCAGTTAATTTTACACACATATTAAGTACATCATGCAGAAAGAAGCGAAATGCTGTGCAGCATTGTCTTACAGTTGTTCAACTAGCTAAAATGAGTGCTCTCCCAAAGTTGAAGCATTTCCACCCAGACATAGGCGCCGGAAGTGGGAGGGGGGCACTTGCCCCCCACCAATGTTCAGATTGGGATGCACAGCCCACAATATTGCCCAGAGCACACAGTATCACACGGTCGAATACCTTTTCCACCAACACAACCCAACCCGTTATTAAATTTGTTCGCTTTACACTAACGGCAAAATACGTAATATACACTGAGCAACTCACCCGAATTGAAATATTCAGGAACGGTAAAAACAGTTTTGGAGTGAGGTGCCGTGTGATGTATCCCACGGTTGAGCATATGAAAATTTTATAAGCTTTTATCTAAAATATGAGCTGTTGAGCTACTTCAGCAGAAAATGTTAAAAATATTACCCGCTGCGCGCGAAGTGTGATTCATTCTAAAGATGGATTCGCTTTCTAGATTCACTGTTTTGCAACTTTTGTGTGAAACTTTTGGAAGGGTCACCGAGATTGACACAAAAGCTATTAAACTACATGCTGATTATGAGCATTTATCCTGGTATCGTTGATAATTTGCCAGTGAATGACAAACGATTTTATTTTATGTGGTGAAGAACAGCGAAAAAAGCTTCCGCGATACTGTACAGTTACAGTTAAAGTGAATAGTTCATTTCACGGGAACATCTTGCCTGCCACATTTTTTTCGCAAAACAATGTCATTTTGGCAAAATAACACTCTTTAGCATTCGAGAATATTAGTCCTAAACCAGCAGAGGTCGATTAAGCTCTAATCAAACGTGCAATTTTTTGTAGGAAAATCTTGCAAGTGCAACTTGCATGTGCAAATTCAATCCCAACACAGCATGCAAAGCTTTCAAATTATGCAAAGACCTTTAATCAAATTAATTCAAACATCAAACTTGGTTGATATTTCGCAGTCCATAACGTGGCTGACTAGAAAATCTTACATCTGTTCATGGCTACATAAAAATTGTTCGATTGAGCGATAGGCAATTCCACTGCTGGGTGCATTTAACTCTACTCCAGTAACAATTTACAAAGTAGCTTCAATATATACCTACTTTTCCACACTGCTTTTCTTGCAGTTTCAATTTGAAAAAGCACATATATATGCATAAGGAATAAAAACCACCACAAGAGAAAATTTCAGTATCATTTTAAGGGCAACCACATTGTTACCAACATATCAATTATTTATGTGCACATCCGTATCATCCGTATATACAGATGCGACTTAATTTTTCACGATTTATTATCATGCATGCACTGTAAAAAAAAATATCGTTCAGTTCGCACAGTAAATATCGCAGCATGGAACAGAAAAATAGAACATATATGTGCACATTGAAAAAACAAATGTTTGAAAGAACACGACATAAACACGGATTAAAGATATTGAAAAACGTAATGGCATAATTCAGAAATTCAACTTCAAACATGAAACATTGAAAAACATCCCCGTTACGAAGACCAACCGGTATTGCTTGCAGGGACCCTGTTCCAAAAAGTTTCCATATCTGCAATGCTACATGTATACAGGGGGCAACAAAAATCTTCCTAACATAGAATCTTTTTACTCCCGTAAAAAATTTTTGGTCTATAACACGAACGACATAACGTACCGTTTGATGTCAAGTCGGTCTCATTCACTGGTGATTCGGCAGTACAGTTGAAACCCGAATCTTGGAACAAACTAAAAAACATTCCACTATACTATATACCTTTCCATATAAGTTCCAAAAATATATAATATTATAGTGATATAAACATAGACTATCTGTTCTATTGCGATTAACTCGTAACGAGTAAATGTGCCCGAGCTTCGTTCAATACGTTTAGGACCACTAGGACTGGTTATACGCGTATTTTGGTAAAATTGGAACGCTGCGTATTTGCCTGCTTGCCATTATCTTGAGTCCAATGAGTTAAAAGCAAAATCAAAATGGTCCATGTTGCTGTGAGGCAGGGTGGCAACAAAGGTTCAGAGTCGACTTCTGCCAAAATTTGTAGTTCTTATTTGGTTGTGAAAAAGGCGAATACATCAATGTTCGACAATATATTTTTCATTTTTAAGCAATAATATTTTTAAATAACTTGTCATATAAATGGATATTTCTTGTTTCATGTAACAAATCTCAGAACTGAAGTTGCGGACGAAATATATTAACGTTAAAAAGTTATGCGGCTGGCATTGCGTCGATATTCTGAAACAAATTATAGATATATCTGAAATTTGCAACATGCAAGATTCAGATAAAGCTTCAGATACGGCACATTCATACATTAGCGATGGATTCGGATTCGGTCAAATTGTTGAATTATGTGCCACCCTGCTGTGAGTGGAGTACTGTGATTCCATGGGACTCTCAGTGCCAATGATGAAAACTTTACTTGCTGATCAACTTTAAAAGATCATTCACATTACTTGTGCTGTGCAATTTTATTTATTTCTTTACTTCCACACGTTCATGCCTAAGCTGATGCGTAAACCTAAACCTAACCCATCCATGTCACAATTAGGAATGTGCCGATTAATCGGCATCGGCATCGGTAATAGTCGGCAGTTTTCGTAAATATAGGCATTGGCATCGGCACTGCAAAAAATTGCCGATTCTTTGCCGATACTTTTTGCGCATAACAGACAGTTTGAATGCAATCAATTTCAGTTCGGGCGCATATCGAGGTGTCCGGTCAGGAAAACTTATGTCTTTCTTGCGTTTGTGTTTGAAAAAATTAATTGAAATGAACCGTTCGTCTAAAATTTTAATCGTTTATGATGGTTAGGGTTTAAGTCTTTATATAATGATGTAATGTAGTATCCTATCTGTTTAATAAGCATGTGTACAGAAGTTGGAATCGACATCAGTTCCGCATCGGCAAAATTTCAAAATAAGAATCGGCATCGGTAAAAATTTTGCTACCGGCACATCCCTAGTCACAATGTAGTAAAATAATCTCTGGGGGAATTTGAGACTACGTGAAACTATTCCCCACCTTGATCTGTTCGGGTCGTCAATCCAGCATTTGTCAAACTTCAGAACACGCCGAATGAACTAAAATTAGGTATGTACATAAGATGACAGCGCTATTACGAGATGTTCCGCCCACAGTAGAGGTCACACAAATGTAGTTCTTAAAACAGCTATGAAGCTTAGAAGGCACGCATGATAATTGTTCTTATACATAAGTTAAAAAACGGAGTTTAATTTTTCTAAGTATTACACGCATTAAGCACGTGAGCGATAAAATCAACATTTTCGCTCACTATAACACTGAATTTTGACCAAAACTTATGCGCAAACAGTAAACTACTCGTTATCACTACACTCATTTAAAACAGCAACTAACGATGGCCGCAAAAACTACATTGAATTCATGCATTGCATACATACTGTATATTCAAAGTTGTACACTTACGAGATCTGCAGCAAAATTGTTCCGAAGAGCAATCACATTAAGTGGTATGGCGCAAAAGTACCTGAAACGATGTGAGAATATATGTATAATAAATTTAATTTAACACAAATATAATTAAAAGTCAATTCCAAAACGTGCGACAATCCGACAAACTTTATTTTTATATTTTTACTTTAAATATCACTTAGGAATAATGTTGCAACATTTAAAAATAAATACCCTGACCCGGATATTTCTGGAAAAAAGCCGGACCCGTATTTATTTTCCAGGCAAAACAGGGCCCACATGATCCTAATTTTTTACAGATAGAAAAGAATTTCTGCCTCCATCTATATTCTAACAGCTCAGTGTGTAATCAGATAAATTCTCTAACCTATTTAAATTCAGAATGTAGCAGCGTGATGTTAAAATCACTAAGCTAATTTTATTCCGGGTATTTTGTAATACCCGGGAAGGAATGATTTGTTGTAAAAACTCGGACCCAGACCCAGAATTTCTTGAGGCGAATAACCGGACCCGGAATTTTTCGGCGAAGATACCCGGAATAACCGAAATACCCGGACCCGGATGCAACTCTACTTATGAATGATGGCACAAAACCCAACAATTGAAAGCTTTCACAACTTTCACCAACTCCAGTTATCACTAAACTTGGCGAAACCGAAACCGTCCATCCCTATTCTATAGAGAAATATAATGGCAATCACGGAAAAGAACACAAAATAAAGCTTTACGGTGTGTTCGGCACTTAGCGGAAATAATAACTTAAATTATTACGGGTTCTGCAATCGAGTCTGCACAAATTCGTATGAACTAGTAACGCAACGAGCAACAGGCAAAATCAGAAGCATAATGAGCTGCTTATATATCAGCCTAGTCTAGGTAGTATCGATCCGAATTTCCAAACCTTTCTACAAACCAGAAGAAAAACAGGTCTGGAGCAAACACTATGTTACCGTCACGACCGGCATACATTGTGCAACGCATTTTATTAGATAGGCACACCAACAGGCATGTCTCATAAGCTTGCATTGCAATATACACAATACACAGAACCCAATTTGGCTTTGTATGCGTGTGGTTAAGGCAACACATTCTGGATAACTTTTACGAAGTTCACTTACAAAATGGAGAGGTGCGTCACTACGTAACAAGCAATTTTGATAGAATACATCTTTATTAATAATACAATTTCTGGTGAATCGAAGTTGCATGACAATAATTAATTGCTGTCAAGGTTACTTATATATTTGCTCTAAAACGTGATATGTTGACGTTGTAATCTGTACGTTAGTATTGTGATAAGTCGGGTAGGCTAGGGTACTTCGGTTTTTAGTTTTGAATTCTTGCAGCTGAAAACGAGGGGCGTCCTACACTCATGCATCTTGGTTCTTCCAGCTTTTACTGCTGCTGCATACGTAGGCACTACATATGCATCAGTGTTAAACCGAAGTGTAACATCAGCAGGAGCTTTTGCCTCGATGCATCCGCATTTCAAGTATCACTTTAGTTTAGATGTATATATGGATCGCAGCACGTGTTCGACAGAGCCCAATTTAAGTCTATTGATCTTTTCTGACATGATTCCAATGGAATTGAGAAATCAGCGGACATATTGTAAATAATTTTCACCGCTTCAGTCAACAGCAGTGTTCTGGCGTTTTAGAGACTCATCCTCCGATTTCAACAAAATTTTATTACAACTATCTAGGTTCACACCGTTTGATCCTGACATCATTCAGCCCACCTTAATACTGAGGAGAGACATGCAATACAGATAGCATATACGTAAGAGTAATAATTAGACCTTTCAATCTGAAGCAAACAGAACGACGGAGACAATAATGATGTGTATTAACATAACTCACTAGCTATGTAAATATAGAGTGGCTAATATCTTACGAATGCTATGCCAACATAAGTAATCTGATTTTAACTTGTAAATTAACATCAAGAAAATAAAAGCGTTTCAATTTTCCACTTTTTCCGTTTTCCAAACAAACTTTACGCTACAGATTTTTTCTACCGAACCAGGGAATATCCAGGCATAAGAATTTTCCTTTTTCGCAAGCAAAACCTGTGCCGGTGATTATTCGTGTCAAACCAGTGGAAAATCAGGCCGTCATACAGGAGCGGCTGCGCTACACACCTGGTCATAAGATTTTTATCCTGGAAAACTGGAAGCCCCTGTTCTATACTGTAATGACCCGAATAAGAGGGAGGTAATAAAAGGGGGTCCCCATTTTGAGTCCCAATCAATAGGTGCCCGTATCCCTAATAAGAGTACGTAAGCAAATAGAGTATCTAATCCCTAATTAGAGTCCATAAATGTCAATTATCTCTAGTTTTAGCGTTTAAATTACTTCTGGACCAAATAATTTTAGTTCAAAACTTTATAGCGTACTTAAGTTTTGAAAATAACATTCCATACTATAACCTTGCATTATCGCTCAAGAATTTGATGCAACGCAAAATATGTTTAGTTCAACGGATAGTTGCAATACCGAATATATATCAGCAACGAAGGACGGCGAAGGGCGGGTTAAAAATCAATAACAGTCCGTAACCGAATAACTAGGGGGTACCCTTTGGAGAGGTCAAATAAATATCAGTCCCACCTCTTATTCGGATCACTACACTACACCGTTGCATTATCGCTCAAGCTTTTGATACAAGACAAAAACGTTTAACCCTTTCTCACATGAATATTTTCAATTTCATACGAGATGTAATTTCAAGGTAAGATTCGATCCCCAGTCTCACGGGAGGGAGGTGTTTACGACGACCACTGAGCTATAGGAGCTTGACGCTCGAGCCCGAGTAGGCTCCCACGTCTTGTGGAGATTTTGCGCTGCGCATATATGTTATAAATTTTAACCCTTTCTCACATGAATATTTTCTATTTTCCTTGAGACCTACTTTTATGCTAGGATTCGAACTCCAGTGATTGGAGTGGGAGGTGTATACCATCACCACTCAGCTATAGTAGCTTGACGCTCGAGCCCGAGGGGGCTCTCACGTCTTGTGATGATTTAGTACTATGAATACGTGTTGCAATTGTTAAACACGGTGCGATATATACTATTTAAATATATACACTGCGCTGAGTTGCCTACAGGCAACTCAATGCGAGAAGGGGTTATAGATAGTAAACTGAAAATTTTTCGCTTAAACACTGCTCTCAGTGTGTGTATTGATCGTACATTATTGTATTTAGTTGCTCATAGTATACTCTATGAGTGAAAGGGTTAATTCAACGGATAGTTGCAATACCGGATATATCAGTAACGGAGGGTGGGTTGAAATTAAATAACAGTCCGTATCCGAATAACAAAGGGGGTAAATACTCTCTGGAGAAGCAAAATAAATATCAGTCCTCCCTCTTATTCGGGTCACTACAGTACATATGCCAGGATTTTAAAAAGTAAAAATTGGTAGCTAGGTTCAGCCTATTAAATGAAGTTAGATTTAGGTTTAAGCTATGTTTGTGATTGGTACGAGTTTTGCTTACAGTTTTAGGATGGGCAAGGCGTCATTGCCTCAAATTGGCAGAAATATCATATTGTATAAAAATATTTAGAAACAATATGGTAAACTATCTTAGCTTATGGGATACTACTGAAATTGTTCTTAGTGTAACGTATATTTCACAATGAGGACGTTTTTTGGTAAAATTGCCAAGCTTAAAATGATTGGTATAGTTTCTAGAAACGTAACGATATATACCACTGTAAAATGCTTGGAGCTGCTCCGTTAAATTTCCGCGATACCGTACTACAGAAATACATCAAGACAGTGATAAGTGCACATATACAAACTAAAAATTTTGCGAACAACCATCTAAACACTACCTCGTTAAGGTAAGGTCTCAAAAAGCGTTAAAGTCCTATCCAATTTCGGGGTATAAAATCACTCTTCAACGATTGAAATTGCTTCATACGACGCGATCTACGGCGGTACATCATTACATCATCGTTCCTATAAACAACCGAGCCTCGACTTAAGTAGCCGGCCCACCAGCATATTGGTTCAAGACAGGTAAGGATGACGTGATCACAAGCTTTAGAGTATACTTCTAGTGCGATAGCTTGCCTACGTAAAGTTGATATATTTTCTGGTATTGGAATGTGTAAAAATTGATTTCGCTGAAGATAGTTTTGAAGCAATTTGTAATTAATGCTAGGTGAATGTGAATTTTCGATACTCGGCGACGTTGACTGGAAAAACATATTTTCTTTGCGCACATTGTATTGGTATCTTAAGTTTGGCGATGAATTAGCATAATACAACAAGTTAGAACCTTTAATATTAGCTGAATTTAGGAGCAGTTTCGAAGATAAATTTTTTAGCTTAAAGTTCGTTCTCGTTTTAGGTTGGCTAAGCCATATATACCGAGGCTTAATAAATAGATTATTTTCTCCAGAGCGATTGGTGGTTGTTATACCGTCTGGTTCGTTGTGATTCGATGAGGAATTTTGTTTGAACTCGTTGTTAAAATACCGAATTGCACGCTTTACGAAATCCAGCTTTTTCCGCAACAAAAAATTTTGACTGAACGAAGAATGTTCCTTCATCTCATCGCCATCAAAATGTACAATTCCTATGAGGAGTATTTTTCTAGAAGCGCCGTCAGCGTTCGTTGCGCTTATACTTCCGGTTTTGTGACGTTTTGATGTCGATAATAGAAGTTTTTGAGCCGCCAATCGTATATTATCCTAAAAATAGACAATTTGTTTTGTGTGCAGCGAACGTTGAAATTTGGGTGTTCAACTCACAAATTAGTGTTCTAGAATAAAGACACTGAAATAGTATTGAAAATTTAGCTTTATGCAATCCCTGAGTTGATAATTAAAGGTGCCACAAACATTTCAAATTTGGGGCTATATATACTCAAACATTGGTAACTTGCTACTCCATAAATGCTTAAACTAACTTGATTTTAGCTTAAACGTAATAGGCAGCAGTAAACTAACTTTACAGATTAACTAAACTAACAGGCGGGTTTACGTTCAACTCATACATTTTTTGTTTGTGCTAAACTCAATGAACTCTTAGAAACACATAATTTGCGGGCTGCATTTGTTATTTAAACCAAAAAACGTTTAACTTAAACTCGTGTTAAACTTAAAAATACGTTTGTCTAAGTAAAACTTGCAATTCTATTTCACATAGTAAACTAATATTCAGATTTAGTTAAGCTATAATTTAAGTTTAGGTTTAAGAAAGTATTTTACGCACTAAAATTAAGTTTCTCACCAGTTTGAGTTCTTTCATAGATTTCAGAAAACCAATTTCGCGTTGCATGCTGATTTCTATACTGGTATTTACTGTTGGTATGTATTTTTTGCAAAACCTAAAATCTTACACTGAACTTTATCTGCTTCATGTTTCTCTGTGTGTTTGAATCCCAATTTTTGTGCGACTGAAACGCATGAGACCATACCACAATTCGGAAGTTGCTGGATGCTTTTTGTGTCATTCGAGTAGCTTTTGAATTGTACCAGCAACATGATTGTGGTTTAAACTGAATTAAATGGGCTTTCTTTGTATTATTTTGAGATTCGTGTTGCATAAGTTGACAGATCCTTGAATCTGTTTCTGTCTGAAAAGTTTCTGAAATATTTCTGTGTATTTTGCAGTTAATTATCAATACAGACAAGCAAACAAATAGGTATTTGGTGGCCCTGCTTTTTGCTCTTATAATTATTATTCCATATATAATCATTGTCAAAACTCTGGGAAAAATACTATCGTTAAATTCAACAGAAACACCTCCGCAGATATCAACACCATTTAACTCAGTAGAGATCTCCAAAACATTGGCATACGATTAATATTATTAGCAAAAGGTGTTTGAAGACTTAGACACTTTGGGGTTAGAAAACTCAGTTGCTGTATATATACATTATATATACAGGGCCGGAGCACCCACCCCCGTACACCCCATTACCCCTAAAGGGGCCCCCACCCTATCCTGATGAAGGAAAAACCGCTTATGTTTTAAAATGCGTCTGGCTTCTCGCTCGCTTCGTTCGCGAGTTTGGGGGCACCCACCCTGGGATTTGGGGAAAGCCCCCACCCAGCCTGCTCCGGCACTGTATATATAATAGATGGTCACCGGATATCCGGGTATCCTAAATGCTATTGTATAAAAAAATTTGGCATAACTTGCATTGTTTGACCATTAAAGTAGCTGGAACTGACGAAAAGAAATTCTATATTCAAACCTGAATTAAACTATTAAACCATATTCCTACATAATTCTATGATGATTTAAAATTTTGATTTCTTAAAACAACCAAAATTGAAAAACTTAAGTTTAGCTTGATATTTATCGGAATAATGATTTTTTATGTTTAAATTATCTCAAAGTAGCCCATGGAAAATTTTTGCATCGAATACGCGCCGTCAAGTACTAAATTTGTTACCTTTACAGGAAACAAAATCTGCTTTATATACATATACCAAGTTGCGTCGCGAGATTATACATACTGGGCGTCACTTTAAATTTTCATCGCTCTTGAATTCATAAGACATCAAATCATGGTCCGCTTTAGTCTTAATAAATCGGAACATAATGCCGATTTGGCTCCTCAACCTCCCCTGATAATTTCAATTAAATTTCAATTTTTGACACTTATTACATAATTAAAATTTTTGTATCACTTACAAAATTTATACGCTAACTGTTACCATGTATATGTTAGCTTTAGTGAAGGGCATCCGATAATTTTCGCATTTTGAAAGGACACTAAGCACAATAGGGATGTTGTCCCCCAACCTCACACTAAGTTGTTCATTATTCAGTCACCTAAAACCGCTGAAAAATACTGTTGGGCTGTTTTCGAGTATGAGACGAAAAGTTGCTTTAGCGTGGGGATTTGAAATCAAATATTACGAGCTCATGGGTTCTGTGTCATAGAAAATTCAAATGCGCCCGTTGCAGATTGCCAGATTTGCAAGCTAGCTTTCTACTAATTAGCATAACCCTCAGAAATTTTCTTTGTAAAAAAATGATAAGGTCCCTACGGTACAATTTTCGTCCGCATAAAGTTTTTCGTAAAAAATGATAAGGTCCGTGCCTTACAATTTTCCCCCTCAGAAATTTTTTGCAAAAAAAGTATGGTAAGGTTCCTACCTCACAAATATTCTCCCTCAGAAAATTTTTAGTGAAAAATTGCATTTTAAAACATGAACCGGCCCGCCCCCCGTCAGAAACTTCTTGATCCGCCGCAGAAGGCGGGGCACCACTAGAAGTATTAACATGGGCTGATGTGTGTACGATTTACCGCAAGCAGATTTCAATGTAGTTCTTTCATCTTAGAACGTAAACGACTTACTTATGTCTATATAATTCGAGAGCAGGGTGACATTCGATAGAATCGTGTTGCAGTTGTTTAAATCAGAAGAAGACAAACCAAATCCACTCCATTTCAGGTGGCCAACGGAAGTATTTATTAGTCAGTATAGCGATCTTCTAAACCGAATACCCTGCACTATAGAGGAACTTGAATAACCAATGAAACTTTACAGAATTGTATGTTTTACGCTAATAAAAATCAGCTTGTGGGCCAGGGACCTTCCTGTTAGAGCAACAACTTAAAACAAGTGCTTAAAATGAAAATTGAGGTTCGGAAAACAAAAAAAGGCAAAAATCGAGTTTCGGAAAACCGAAATATCCGGCAAGAACTGTCGGATAAATGGATATAACAAAATATACAATGCCCATCACTAATATATATACATATACATGTATATATACAGTTTTATATATAATATATAATAAAACTCACAAATATATCGAAATAGTTCTGTAATTCAAAGGGTGAACTCAATTGCAATTGATTTCTTCGTTCATTTGAATGGCTTGAGCGAGTAAAGCAGAACAATGGGGTTCTGTTTGATTGAAGGGCAAGAGACTGGGTTGCTGCGTATGTGAATAGTTGATCACCTGAATAAGAAATTTAACTCAAGTTATTTGATTTTGTTCTGCGGCGGATTCATGTGGAAGGGTGATGTATTGCCATCGGTAGCTGAACACTCTGTGATGCAAATGGTTCACTTAAAATAATATTTGTAAACAAAAAAATATATTTAAAAATCTTCGTGCGTATCATATATAAACCGTCGATTTCGTAATTATATTTGTTATAGCTTTGAAATAGATTTGAAACATACAACAAAGCAAGGTTGTTTTTTCCGCAAAAAATACGACCAGAAAAAAAATAAATTTTTTCAATTCTTTCAGAGCAAAATAAAATAAACTTACTTTCAGGTAATTTTCTCGGTAAACAATCCTGCTACAAAATTAACGTAATAAAATACTGCATACTGCAGTATAAACTTACCCAGCGAGCCATTTAAAAAGCCAACAACCAGCGGGTGTTTGTTTTTAAACGGTTGCATTAAAACCGGGTTGGATCTGATCGAAGACGATAAAGCATTGTCATAGGTTTGAGATAAAATTAAAAATGTTTCAAATGTTATTAGTAAAGTTAGGCAACACGCAATAATTGCGATGAGTCGCCAGGTTTTGAATAATTTCATGGTGACCAAGTCGAACTTAGCTTATGTTTATATATGATGTGTTGTTGATTTTTGGCATATAACACATCATCACAGTGATATGCAGCTTTAAATATTTTAATTATTCCTTAACGTTGGCATATCGGACATTTAAAATATCGATTTTTGATCTCAAAGTTTCTAGAGTGATCCAGAACCTAACAATCAGCCGGTCAGGGAGAGGGGGTACACATAACCTGTATCAATTAGCGCAGGGTCACAATAGTATTATAAGCATATTCCTAAACGTAAACCTAAGCCTAAGCGTAAGAATGAGCGTATTCCTAGTTCTGCGTCTAATCCTAAGCCTAAGCATAAGTAAAAAGTTTGTCTAAAGCTTAAGCTGACTATTACATCCCCGCAGGAAAACGTTCCGGCCCAGTTCTATAAATGTTCCCATAACTTGAATCAATCGGTCACACCATCGTTAACATCATGGCCATACATACTTTAATCCAGTACTCGGCGGTATTATTCCGTACATGAATGTTGAACAAGAATTAACATTTTTTCGCTGTTCGGATAAAGTAGTTTTTACCTTGACGCCGTACTTGAGCAAATTTCGCAGTCAAGACCATGCGACCATATGACCAACATGTGATGACTAAGCATTCCAGTGCTGCATACTTTGAAAGACAGTTTTGGTTTTCAATCAATACTTGTGTAGTAAATGACTTTTCACTTATTTTTTAAAAATCGCGAAAGCGTGGAAAATAAGTTGTTGAACAAAGAATATAAATTTACTCAATTTTTTACCAAGCAATTGCTTAATTATGCCAATATTAGAAAGTAAACGATAACAAGGTCACTTAATTGTAGCTCAACATTAGTGAAAATTGAGCGGAATTGACTTTTGCAGCAAAACATTGCACAATTTTGAACAATTTTAATAACTACATGCTGTACGTAAGAATAGAATGATTCTGGTACGGATGCAGAAACATGACTTAAGTTCACTTGTAACTTAAGTCTAAATATTATTTAAATTTTGCCGCTATTACTTAAGTCAGAGTTTTTGAAAAAACATAGCCACATGCAGAATTGATATATTTTGCCTTGAAATCTGCACCGGTTCTGATCTTGTGGTCCTGGTAGATTGGGGTGTGAGAGGGGGTGAGATTTGGGTATGGTGGGGGGGAGAGGGTAGTGGGGGGGGGGGTTTGGGGGGGGTAGGAAGAAGTGGTGTAGGGGGTGTTGTTTTTTTTTTTTTTTTTTTTTGGCTTTGTTTATTTTATTTTTTTTTGACTTTTCAATCTCATTAATACTTCGACTAAACGATTTACATTTATCAGAGCACTTTGACCATTATATCTGTTTCTTTACTAAGTTCAAAATGAACCGACTTGACTTTAATTTCAAAATCGACTTAAGTCAAAGGTTGACTGTAGCCGTGTTTCAACAATCAAGCATCTGTTTAACATTGCTAAACTCGCGTTGCCACTCGAAACTTTTAGTGATAAAAACCTGCAAGTTTACAATGGAAAAACGATGCGGATCGAAAATTAGCAAAGTTTTTACGTTTGATCTGTTCCCCGACGGTGCAAAATTCCATATCTGCAGTTACGTCAGATCGATTGTTTGAAATCCTATTACTAAACAGACAATGATTGTTATACGCTGTTGAGACCAAGGGGCTACTTAAGCTAATCTGAGTGCAACGTTTTCAAAACTACCACGCAAATACTTTATCAATCAAAGACTCGGTTGTTTTGAAAATGGTTGTCGGTGTATCAGAAAGCAGATTCTATGGAAACATACAACTTGAACACAAAACATTAAACCATGGCTGCTGAACGAATAATAAATACACAACATATAAGTATACTTGAGTAATTGAGGCAGTATGCAATGCACCGTCTGCTGTAGCATGCATGTTGTTAAATAGATTGTAGTTCATGTCAATTTTGGACTTCGGCAATAGTTCAAGATTTTCTGTCAAATTAAAATGTTTATCATCAAAAAGCCTGTAGGCAAATTACTAACAATGTTAACCCTTTCTCACATGAATATTTTCTATTTTCCGGAGACCTACTTTTATGCTAGGATTCGAACTCCAGTGACTGGAGTGGGAGGCGTATACCATCACCACTCAGCTATAGGAGCTTGACGCTCGAGTCCGAGGGGGCTCTCACGTCTTGTGGTGATTTAGTACTATGTATACGTGTTGCAATTGTTACACACGGTGCGATATATATTATTTAACGTATATACAGTGCGCTGAGTTGCCTACAGGCAACTCAATGTGAGAAGGCGTTAAGTATTAAAGGCATAACAATAATTAATACAACCGGTAGATTTGAATCTAAATCGGTATCTGTCAAATTTGTTGGAGTCGTATGTTGTAATTTATTCGAAAAGTAATTGTTTTCAGGTTTTTTACCGATTTAATTGAAGAAGATAAACCACACTACAAAAAATGGTGAGTCAAATTGACTGTCTTCGAAACAGGCTTATCGGGACTACACAAACTGAGTGAAATTCGACTCCGCCAGTCTCAAACGTGCGACTTAGTGAATTGAATTTGATTCTGGCGGAGACGGATTTTGACTCAACTTGTGTATTCCCGAAAAGCACGAATTTTGACTCAATTTGTGTATTCCCGAAAAGCCTATTTCGGAGAGAGTCAATTTGATTTATCATATTTTTTGCAGTACAGAGCAGGAATAACTTGAGAGAACGGTGCGCTCAATTTATAACAAAATTAATAGCGAATCGGCGTCCAATGCTAAGACCAAGAAAATGGCCCAACCGGACGAAATGTTTGATAAATTTGGCAGCCTCCGAAGTTGTAAACTGTCTCATTACAGACACCACAAGTAGCTCAACATACAAATCTCACCCACTGTTTATTAGTCGTGTAGATTGAAATTCCTACCGTAAACCTTCGACTAGAGTCAATGTTGCAAAACCTTTGTATATAATATCGACTTGCGTTCAACTTGAATGGGATTTATGTGAGCGGCGTCAATTTTTTCGTCAATAGCGTTTCAACGTTAACGTCATTGATCCAGAGTCTATTTCTAGAATGTTGATTTGCACAATTCGTCCACAATTGAAAATCAGCTTGGTCGTTTGAGATAACGCCGAGTCTAGAAATTTTTGACAAACAGTCGCGCAAAATGTTATAGCGACAAAACCTCGAGAGCATTAAATTAAACTCAATTTGAAACAAAAATTTTAGTACAATAAGTTGGTTGGGTGTTTGTCCAGTTTTGGATCTGATCCCTGTCCTGTGTGACCCTTTGGATTTGTCAATCAGCTTTTACGTTTGCGTGGATGCTGTGCATGGCAAAAATCAGTCATCATATAAAGTTGTTTATCTGGTTTACACCTTTTATAATGCCTATACATTGATTGCATTGTTTTATAACTAAAGCAATTTTAAACAATAGACGCATATTTTATTGCGTCATATAAGTCCATAAAGTAAAACATATAATGTTTGAATGATGATTTCTGTTGTTGCTTATTACGTGGCTCTATTTTCTGGCACAAGAAGGGTTTTCCCACATTTAGAGTTAAGGCTTAACAGGCTAAGGCTTTAAGCTCAGACTTAAGAAAATGCTTAGGCAATGCCTTAAACTTAGGCTTAAGATTAGGTAATCTTTTCCTGGTGATAAGTACAAGATTGTGGTTGGAGTGACCCAAATAAAAGGGGGTAATTGATATTTATTTCGCATCTCCAGAGGGTAGCAGCACTTTCTATTCGGCTTCGGACTGTTATTTATTTTACAGAATAGTTCAAGTTAATGGGACCAAACACAATTAAGATATTCCAGCCAATTTATACGGTTTAACTTTATAACATTATGAATATGGCTGCTATGAGTATTTGGATTTATTCATTTACCTTCTATAGCTTAAAACTGAAAATAGAATTTCCCAACCCTTATTACCTCCCCGTATACTCGAGTAACCATGGTAGAGTTTATCTACTGGAAAAGGCTCTGTCTAAGCCTAAGCCTTAACCAAAAATGTGTAGTGACCAGAGCCGCTCCAAAGACACAGATTCCTATTCCGTAATTGAAGCCTTGTATTTCGCCAAGATCTGTGTTTTGATATTCGCTCATACTCTGGTCTGGCGTATTAATGTAAATGCAACAATCAGTAAAGTTATTCAGACATGATTATAATGAAATTTTTCCAAAAACACTGGGTTAAAAAGATTTAGAAAAAACACTACTGAGTGGTTTAGTTTTAATAGCCACTCAGTAGTGTTGGTGACTGCACGTAGCGGCGTAGACGCAATTTTTGAAATGAGTTCGCGTTCCATAAAAGTGTCGACGGAAGACGTTTCTTGTGTTTGAACTGGAGAAAAGTCCCTAAACCTCTTGGACAAAAATCCTAAAGTGGTTGAACTAAACCTTGCCTGGCTATGCCGTGAATTGCTTATACGATATACGCAAAACACTGAGTCGGACAACATGTTATGCTTGCGGAACTTTCAAAGTTTAATACATTTGCCGTTGTATAGAGAGCATACAGCACCACTGACAAAACGCCAATAATTTAGCGTCGTCATATTTCAAAGCTTTATACTTAATTCCAAGACGCCCAGACGTTTTTTTCTGTTATCAAAGCAGAAGTGACTTTTGTCTTTAAAATCTGTTTAAAGCCAAACTTCAGATTAGTTTTCGCTAGTGTTTAGTGTACGACGCTGCTTTTCTCGAAAACTTGGATGATTTTTAGCCTAAATTTTTTGCATTTTATTCGAGCTCAATGGGTAAGTATATATTAATTTTAGTTTTTGGCAATACCAATTGTTGCAAAATTTTATTGTTTTAGCCGCGATATTTGCAAGCATTTGAAATCGTATTGCTTTATGCAAAATGAAGACCACGAGATGCTCTTGATGCAGCAAAATTTGTAAAAGAACTTTCTCGGTTCAATGAAACTGGCTGGGGTTCTGAAATCCTACTATAAGTATGAGTTAGTGCTTAAGTATTTTCATTTCGCTGGATTCGTAGACAATTTATCTAGGCCTTTTCCTCATAAAGTATACTATAAATGACACTGCGCTAATTATGCACGCAAAATCTTGCTCAGGATGTTTAACGATTAACGTTCGATAGGGAAGTTATAAAATCTACACATATTTCGTGAGCTACTTATCAAAAAGCAAAATGTACTTTCTGTTCTGGTCAAAATGTTTCAAAGCAAGAAAAAAATTGGCTATAATTTAAACTTTTCCCATCGAAAGTATACTTTAGGTATAACATTATGCAATCATTATGCACGCAAAATTCCACAATACGCAGTGATTAATTAGTAATGAGCAGGGGAAATGTACAATACAAAATTTACGCAATATATGAGTTCCCCAAGAGCTAAAATACTAAGCTCTTGTAAATCGAGTGAGACAATTGCGTAAGCGTTCAGTCTTAGAGTTCTAAATTAAATATGTTCAGGTGAAATTGAGTCTCGGATGTCAGTTCAAATTCAAATTATATGTTTATATTCCTACAGTAAATTAAATGCTTACTCCAACAGTATGCTGAGAACACGAGCCCGTAGCTAGATCACCTTGCCGAGGAGCTAAAGTTTCTTAGAAGGGGCATACAAGGGTTTTCGATGACTTACAAGCAAGGTTGAATATTTTCTAGAGAAGGGCAAAAATTTTGCCCTCCTGGCCTTCTCTGGCAATAGGTTTGTGATAAAAGTGTATTCATTTTAATGCAACTAAAATGCATTAAATATGAATAAAATGAGTACATTTTGAAACAAAAAATAAACGTTAAACCTAATGCCATATATACAAACCAATTAAAGAGGGAGACTAACAATCAAATCAATGATAAAACCGCTAATTTTGGGCATACACTAGCAAAAAATATTGAAAAATTCACAATGGCCGATTTCGAAATGTTGAATTATCCAAAAATTAATGGTAAAAAAGGAACGCTACCAATAACAGACGCGTTTCGCGATGGATATGTTGGTAAGTTGTACAGGTTCACAAGAGTCTACATTTTACTTATTTCTGTGATATGTATACTGTAAACAAATAGAGGTACGAAAACGTTCAAAATTGTTGCATATTGAACCGGTCAATCATAGGGACACGGTAGTGTCTCCTATAATATGTTTCGTGCAAGTTTATTGCTAGACACTTTTTTGATTTTAAAACCATAGCTGTGAGGATTGCAAAAAAAATTTTGCACCTAAATATGTGTAAGGATGCGCCACATACATGCTGAAAGTTTCGTGTCTTTACTTTACTTGCACGTCTTGAAATTTAATAAAAACCGACGAACTTTACGCAAAAACTTCGGCGATTTTGAGTCAGAATACGGTTTTTACGCAACACGAAGGAACAGACAAGTAAAGAGAAACGCTAAATTTAGTATGTATAGGCCGTTTACCTGTTCATGACCCTGCAATAAATTCTTCAATTTTAAGCTGCAACTTCAACCAAAAACTGGTGAATCTTTTTTCCGAAGAAACGTATTTGTGCACGAGTGTTTGAAATAACTACAGAATGCAGCCGCTATATACTTCGGCAAAATAAACAACAGATTACAGTGTATAGAATAGCTTATTAATTGTTCACAGTTGATTTTTAATTCTAAAATATTTAAAGTGCAATCATTCATTACGATATCTAAAAATTCGTTATCGTATTGTAATAATGTAACAACATAGCTAGTATATTGCAAATGGAACAGGAGCACGTGAAAGTTTAAAATCGATGGCCCATGTGTGGTTTCATATATTGATTTATTTTTGTGACTATGCTTTCCGGCAAAATGAAAGATGCTAAAAACAGTGAATTGTACATCAAAATGGCTAAATATAATACTGTTGTATTTTTGCTGTAACTGCATTATGGGCTAATAACATCAGTTTTCCAGCCTGCGTTACATTCAAAAATGTTTTCACTGTTTGTTGTCTAAAAGAGGCAAATGGCAATTCAATCTCTAAAATAAAACGTTTAATTAACACTTTTGTGGTGTTAAACGAC